>CALYLW010000275.1:0-218577 GCA_944989445.1 Ampullaceana balthica
CTTTTTTTGTTTTTACACTTGTTTTTTTTATTACGAAGTCGTTTGTATGTGGTGTTTATTTTTTCTAGTGCCGGTGTGAGGGGATTTCTGGGGGAAGAGAGTTTTTTTTTTAGTTGAGGGGGGGAAGAGAATTTATGACGTGGGTGGGTTTGTTCAGGGGGAGTAGCTGGGATGTACAAGCTGGAAATTTGGTTACTGGGGACTAGTAATTCGGATATTGTTTAGTAGTTTCTGTATGTGGAGTGTGCTGCAATAGCTGGGTTCCTGTTAATGTTGGTCAATTGGGTGGGGTTGGTTTGGGGTTTGGGTGTATTATAGGAAGTTATGTATGTGAGGGTTTTTTTTGGTAGTCCACGTGTTAGTGACATGTCTAATAAAAAAAAAAACCACCAAATAAGGAACCAAAAAGGAGAAAATACGTGGATTGAAGTTGTAGGAGGCGGACATTTATGTGGCGGGTTATGACAGACTTGGGGGTTAGATTTGGCGCTTTGGGCGGGCTAACTTAACTGCGTAGTGACGGAAATGTGCGTAGATTCGGTGGGGCTTGCGTGTTGGGTGTGTGGCCGGGGGGGTGGGTAGGGGTGGTGGGGGTTATTGGGAGGTTAGTTTGTTTTCGGATGGATTGGGGTATACACGGGTGGAGATTATTTGTTGTTATGATTGTGTGGTTGTAAAGGGGGGTGTGGATCGTTGATGATGTGTTTTGTATTTATTGATGGGGGCAACGGGGTCGATATTGACGTAATCTGATGTAGGGTATATTATGTTACCTGTTTGTGGTGGGGGCTTGAAGGTATATACCTTTGTTTTTATTTGATTGTTAATATTTTCGGAGAGACGAGGGTATGATGCGTTTTTGTGTTATAAAAATTTGGGGGGAAGGGGGTATATAGCTACTTTGTGTTTAGTGATATTGTTTTGGGGGTTGAGCAGCGGTATGGGGGTGGGATAAAGGGTGGTGAGAAGAGAGACAGGGAAGAACGAGAGATAATTGTAACAGGTTGTCTTGGGTGTGTTGGTTGGGGTGGAGTCCGGTGATGTGTATGGTGTTAAAGGTATGCATTGGTTAGTTTGGGGGGGGTTTGTGGGGGTAATTGGAAGCAAAGGTATTAAATAGGTGTTATGTTCCGCAGGGAAGTACGGGGTTTTTTTTATTTTGTTTTATGTCTTGTATAGTGTGAACCGAGCTCAAAGTGTGTAGGGAGGTGGTCGAAACAGGGGGTGAAGTGATAATGATTTTTTTTTTTTTTTTATTTTTGATTTTTGTTAGCATTTGGTTGGGGGTGGTTGATGTCACGTGTTAGATGATGTTTAATAAAAACACACCTAAAAAATAGATATAATGGAAAAATGGATGTGATTGGAAGATTGTAGGGGCGGGGGAATTTTAGGAAGGGGTTGGTGGGAATGTGGGGTGTGTCGGATGGGGGGTATTTTGTAGTGGACAGGTAGGGCACTGTAGTACGCGGGTGGTGTTTGGGTGTGTGGGGGCGGGGTGTGGGTAGTTGGGTGGGGGGTGGTTTAGGGGGTTAGGGAAGGATTGGGTTGGTGTGGAGACTTATTTGTGTATGGTTTGTGTTGGTGGTAAAGGGAGTTTTGGGATGGGGCTATATGGATTTAGTGTCTATTAGTTTTATGCTGGTGGGGGAGATATATGTATTTTGTTGTTAATATTTTTGGGGGAGGCTTATATGTATTACGCTGTCTACAATATTCACTTTGGGCTGGTATGTATATGTCACATTTGTCGTTAATACTTTTGGCGGGACGGTATTATGTGAATTTGGTATGTATTTTGGGGGTGAATGAGTATCTGTCTTTGTGTTTATCACTACAGACTTTGGGGGACGGTATACGGTATTTGTGTTAAATATTTTAGGGTAGGAGGTAAATGAATTTTGTTGTTAATATTTCTCGGGCTAAAGGAGGGGAGGTATATGTATTTGTGTTATAATAATTTTTGCGGGCAGGGTATATGGTATTTGAAGTTGATAGCTTCTATTAGGTGGCGTGTATACATGTACATTTTGTGTTACTAGAAATTTTGGGGGGTATGCTTAAGTCAATTTGTGATCATATTTTGGCGCACACGAGGAGAAGGTATTCGTATTTGTGTTACTCATCTGTGGTGGTCATGAAAAATTATATTTTGCTACCTCTTTTTGGGGGAGGTACTCCTGTATTTGTGTTCAATATTTCTTTGGAGTAGGTATTTCCGTATTTGTTTATTACTAATTTGGCAGGGCCAGCGTATAATGTATTTTGTGTGTTAATCTTCTTTTGGGAGTGTAGATCGTATTGTCTTTTGGTTTCAATGGAAATTTTGGCACGCCAGGAACTGTACTTTAGTTGCGTTGATTTTGGATTGTTGTAGTTGCCTGTTTCACCCATCGGGTCTACATTTTTTGTTTTGCCCCAAGCTCAGTAACGTGGGCATATGATAGGGTGAAGAGGGCAGGTCGTGGGGTGGAGGTGAACAAAGGGTTATTGTTAGATGGAAAAAACAACAAAAATAAATTGTCAAATAGGGGGTGTAAGGTAGGTAAAAAAAAGGGGAAGGGGAGGGTGGTGGATTGGGAGATTGAGAAAGGATATGAGTAGGTGAAGGTTGGGGTGGAATGGTTTATATAGGAATTGCGGGGCTGGTAGAAGGTAAGACGAGATACGGAAGAATTTATAAGGAGCGGAGACCTTTAAGTGAAGGGTAGAGGCTAAGGACCGTGTGACAAGTGGAACGTATAATTTGAGGGAGTGAGTTGGGAGTTGCCGGAGAGGGAAGTTATGAGACGGAATGGTTTGAGAACATATTTGGGTTCAAAATGGGATAAAGATGGGTAGTGCCGATCGGTCGAGATTGGGCTGGGTCTAATCATTTGAATCGGTGTGTGCCTGGCTTTAACTTTCGGTATTTTTTTTGTGTATTCTAAAATAGCTATTCAACCTCTTGGGCCGCGTATAAACTACACCCGGACTTGGGTAGAGATGTAGGGTCTGCTTTGTTTAGTACGTGTTCGTTATCTTTATTGTAACGGGTAGGTGTCGGGTTTTGGTGATCTCAAAAAGCTGTAACTTAGAGTTATGTGAAGTTTATTCGTGGACGGAGGATATAGTTCGGTAAAGGGGGGGGGAGGAGTCAGTTGATAAGGTCGGGGGCGGCTAGGGTATACACAACAAAACGATGGGAGTAACAAGTAAGAGGGGAGAGAAGGGAGGCGCGGTGACTAGTGAACCTGGTTAAGTGAGGGAGACTTGGGGAGTCAATGGTAGAATGGTTGAAAAGGGGAATGTTCAGCTCAAGGGGGTATAAGATTTGACATATACAACAGTACTTCTATTTGTCACTTTGATACTGTGATAGATTTTTCACTCGCGTAGTATATGTTAATGTATTAAATCATAGTACAAATAGTGTAGAGGAAGGCGAGGGTAAAGTAAGAAGCGCGAGAAAGGGTAGGGGGGAGAATAGAGCGGAAAAGTTATGTATGTGAGGTAAGGAAAGAATATAGTTATGTGGGGGTTGAAACTTATAATCTAAATAAAGGTATTATGAAGGGTGATGCTTATGCTTGGAAGGGGGGAAGGAGGGTGGGGTTATGTAGTGGTGGGGGGTAGAGGGGTCGATGGTTATTGGGGAGTATGTGAAGCATACATGGAGGGAAGGCTGGGTGGGGAGTAGGTTTACTGGGAGATAGAAAACGGTGAAAGTTTTAACAAGTGTGGTCTAAAAACGGGGATATGGGTAATGGAAGCGATATTGTGATTATGGAATAGTCGGAGAGCGTGGGACTATAAGGAGACGTAAAAAAAAACAGCGGTGCGAAGCAATTCAATTATATGGAAGTTTTTAAAACTTCACTATCCAGATCAACAACACTGATAGGGTAACTCTTTTATATTGGTTTATACATTGGTTGACCATTAGGCGGTAGGTAGGGGGAAATATTAAAGCGATTACATCACGACCCTCAAACAACTTATGGGGGGTGTAATAGGGGATAACTACTCGTCGTAACAAATACTAAAAACACATAACTTAAACGCAACTAAAACACCCCATATTACCCCTTTTTTTATCCCCATCCTACTATCAACAAGTAAGACATCATTTCAATGGACGGCAACACCAAACGGGAAAAAAACACAAAAAAAACAAAAACCCCCCCAAAAAAAAAAAAAAAAAAAAAAAAACACAGCAAAAAGAAAAGACCCCCCCCCCCCCCCCCCCAAAAAATACCCCCCCCCACACCACCCCCACACCCCCCCCCCCCCTGCCCCCCCACCCCCCCCCCCACCCCCCACCCCCCCCCCCCCCCCCCCCCCCCCCCCCCCCCCCCCCCCCCCCCCCCCCCCACCCCCCCCCCCCCCCCCCCCCCCCCCCCCCTAATATATTTAAAATAACCCCCCCCCCCCCCCCCCCCCCCCCCCCCCCCCCCCCCCCCCCCACCCCCCCGGCCCCCCCCCCCCCCCCCGAAAAAAAAAACAAAAATACTAAATTTTACACTTTTGTTGTGTCACCCCTAGTAAAGTTCTAGTCCCCAAGTGGCCATCTGCGTTCGCAGTTGTTGACGTCACACGCTGTAGCCCGTACATCAAAACGTTGTCTCGGGCCAAGGTCGGCATCGTCTAGGAAAAAGCTAACCAACAATTAGCATACATAATTTAAATAGTTCATGTATATATAATCATAACAAAGAAGCAAGAGTGCTTGTGTTATGAAAAATTAACAAGAAGGTATACAATATACTGTACCTCAAACTAAAGGTAACGTCATTTGTTTAAGATAAGAGTGGAGATTTATTAGGGTAAATTCGGTTAAGTAAGCGAGAGGGGAGAGCCAATATTTGTCCTGTTGATTGTAAATTATATGATAATAAGTGGGTAAAAGATTCTCTCCTTGCTAGCAAGACTCTCCTCCACAAACTTTAGACGTTGATAGTAGTGAGCCATGTATGACCTTCTACTGAACCATCTGGACTCAGGGGCGGATTAAGGAGCTGCGCGGGGCCCCCCTGGCTTGCATTTCAAATCTGGGGCCCTAGACAAGGCCCAGATGTACCTTTAGATAAAATGATTGTAGCAGCTTAATATAAGTGACTGTAAATTGTAAATTATTCATACAAATTATTATTCATGTGATAAAAACGAATTTCGAAGAAATAACAGTTTTGCCTGGTATCCTAAAAATTGCAGTGTAAAGACAATTATTAAATTAACAGTGTATCATGTGAAAAAAAAGTTCACACCACTCCGGGAATGCAGAAACTGCCACCGCTTGCATTTGCACAAACAGATTAGTAACTTCACATTCGGTCCTGTGTGTAGAGTCATTTAGAGTTATCACAATTTAAAATATATATATAATATTCTTGTGCTATAAAGTTCTCTAGATTATTGAGCCTATCAAATCCAGGTGTGTTTTGAATGGATGTAAGGCGAACTATCTCCAAGGTCGTGGGTAAAGTAGATCTATATCGGTAAGTTAGCACTAAGCTGAAAATTCTAATGGTATATTAATATAGTTAGTCACCCCTACACGATATCAACAAAAATTCTGCAAATTTCATGATATACATTTTCTCCGCCAAATTATATTATAAATCTATGAACTAAGTTTGGGGGCCCCCCCCTATAAATCATCGGGGGCCCCTCGGGCTTTTGCCCCGTTCTCGCCCCCCCCCCCCCACCTTAATCCGCCATAGTTGGATCTCCAACATGATTACATCTTCTAACTGCTTCTCCACTAGACGGACCGCTCGTTTTCTTTTTGTCCCTCCCCGTCAACAAGAGCACATAACATGAATTAAAAATTAAGTCCAATAGACCAAACAAATAAGTAGAAATCTCTACTAACATAAACAAACGTTATGGCTGGTCATCATATGTGACTAATTGAGTTTGTGTCTGTACAAGCTTGTTGATGAACACAAAGAAATACCACACGCTAGGCGTGGAAGGCGACCATCCATCATAGCTGCGTGTGCGATACTTCCAACGTCTTAAAAGTATCGTATGTTCCAGTTATTTGGGACTACTAGCTGACTTTGGTGGAGGTATTTGTCTCACCAGGTTATTTGGACTACTAGCAGATCGGAGGAGGTTTATGTTACCTGTGATTGGTCAAGTTTGTGTATTTCAGAACTCGGAGCGAGGTCATATGTTCCTGTTATGGGACATAGCAGACTTGGAGAGGTACTATGTTCCAGTTATTTGGAACAATAGCAGACTCGGAGGAGGTCTATGTTCAAGTTATTGGACTTCTTGCAGCCTCGGAGTGAGGTCTATGATTCAATGTTTTTGGATTTTTTACGACACTAGCGAGCTCGGAGGTCTATGTTTAGTCGTGTCGCGCGGGTGACACCTTGAGCTACCACACGCTGGATGACACCAACCCTAGTGTCCGCGTCTGCAATTCGTAGCACATCATCAGTTTACAGCTGACGTTGTTAGTTGTACTTTTCTGCCATTGGGGGGAATAACGTCAAAATGTAGATTACGTCATATGTAGATTACGGCTATACCTCGTCGAACGTCAAAAATTATTAAATAGACCATGGAAACCTAGGCGACTCTTAGGCAATCTCGCCATTCTTTTATGTCCAACAAGCCGCTAGTTTCATTGACCCCCCAACACGCCAGACAAAATTCTTGTCCTACACGTGTTGATTATTTTACTTTCCCCTGTCTTCTCTAATAATCTTTTAAGACCAAGATATGAGAAATTTCTTTTGTTATTGGCCTAAATGTTTCGGCGTAGTAAATATCAAGTATACTATATCAGCATATTGATCATGTGTTATGTCACGTGCCAGGTCTATGCATTCGGTGTGTCCTGTGACGCTTAGCTAGTCAGATATTCTGTGAAAAGCACTATGACGTATGTTGATTCACAACTTCATCCAATGATCTAATCTCTCAACAGCAAAGACTAAACCCCCCTACCTCTGTTTCACATAGTGTTCCTTCACTCCACCAACCTTCGATTGCAGTCGTCCTCTACATTTTTCGCTAAAATTAATCCAACAGAGAAAAAGAGAAGGCGTAGAAAGCCTTGCCCGCTCGAAACAAATTAGCGCGCCTCGGATTCTCTTACACGTGTCTGCGAAATTAAAAAGGACGCCGATGAATTTTTCAGTATCCACCCCTTCTTATGTAACGCTCACACGCAGAATAATATACACAATTTATCATCATCTATGTCGTCGACAATCGACTACGGACAGAGAAAGAAGTGCAAGTCGTATAGGCGCATTGTAAATACGATCTATAAAATGACTCATAAACTATAATGATAGGAAGTTTAATGTATGATAGATATACGTGAATAGCGAAACTTGAGGGCACGCAGGAGACTGGAACATTTTTCTACTGCAGTATACTGAGAACTAGAACTAATTCGATTTTGTGTAATGAGTTTCTCATTTAGCGACCCCCCCCCTCCCACGCCTCATCATACACCGTTATTATTTTGAGAGTACTGGATTGGTGTATTTCCGGTATTTTGAAACTTATGTCAGTTGTTGGTGGAAGGCTCGGTTGCAAGGTAACAATTAATGTTCGTCTGCTTGATGGAGGGTATAGCTTTAGCTCCGGTTACCTACACTTACACTCGTCATAGATATATCTAAAACTAATAGAAGAGCAAGGAAAATGGTGTCTTGTTTACTAATAACTAGTAGTAATAGGTTAAATATAGCAAACACTAGGTCTAGGTATGCGTTTGTTTACATGTTAACAGTAGTAGCATAAACCAGCTATGATGAACTTGTACTCACAGAACGTAACATGAGATATTTGATTTGGGATAGGTCTAATATGGATACACTGTCTGTTGGTCATAAACATGTGTGTGCTCAAATATTGCGATACACCACTCTCCCTCCCTGTAAAATTTTCTCATATTGGATTACACCACTCTGTTATTTTGTAAAACTCGCAGGTCTCATATAGGTACACCACTCTTTCTCTTACCCATCTACTTAACAACCCCACATGGATACACCACTACTCCCCCCCCCCCCCCCCCCCCCCCCCCCACCCCCCCCCCCCCCCCTTTGTCACTGTATCCCCCTCCAAACCACCCCCCCCCCCCCACCAGGTTCTTATTGGAAACACCACTCTGTTGTGTAAAAATGGTCTATATTGGATTACACACACACTCTGTGCACCAATTGAAACCGGTAGGTTAGATATCACACTCGAGTAGTTATTGTACCAGTGAACTCTGAATTCCCCCCCAAAGACCCCTCGCTAGATATCGAACATGAATAATTAGTTGCCCTGATTCAAGTGAATATCATTCACTTTCCCTATATTCAGTCAAATGACACTGATGCCCTTATATCCAGTAACTCAAATGACACTCTAAAGATCACCTGTAACTAGGTTGGTCAGTATGTTCAGTGCGCAGAAGTCAAATTCTTTATAAGCTAAGCCCCCACCAACCAATGGATAGGAAATGGGCATCACCTACCAGTTTGTTTTGTTTCATATGTCAACAACTATAAAGCATAAGGATGCAATTAGAAATGTAGGCACAATTATTATGTGAATTATATATTATTTTGTTGCTGAGCACTATTAAATGTTTATTGCAATACGTTATACGAATGAGTTTTAGAACCTTAGGCTGGCTCGATTTGACTTTAGATTGAATGAGGTACAACGACTAGATTTTTGAACATGTGTTACATGGGATGCCTGCATTTGAAGCCATTCACTACGACACATAGTTGCACCTGACGACGCTTTAGAGAGGACGTATGTACAGTAATAAACTCTTGCTGAGAGGTGTCCTCTACGTATATCCCTACTTCCTATCCTAACTTAGACATTAAGCTAGGTTGTGCGTCAGCTCGTGTTTCTGCCATGGTCAGTCCTCTTACTTCTTAATATGTATTTGGGTGCGTCTCTTCCAAGTGCAGTTGAATCTCACACAACAAATCGTGCAGTAAGTAATACGTGGTTGTTTGTGTATTATGACTACGCTGTATTGAGAATAGTGGTCTCATGTGCCAATCAGGTGTCCTTGAGGTAGATGAATATCCAATTTGGCGAGAAAATCTATTGATCGTTTTTCACGGATTTTTAGTCGTGACAATTCACATTAGGAAACTAATCAAAAATCAGAGTTTGGACAATACCAATTGTGAACGAATCAGATGTACTCGAGATCAGCATTTCGTTAGTCAACGGGTTACTGGGCTGCTCATTGCACCTGGTCATAGAGAATAAATACAGTGTTACTCGAGATACGATATTAATCCTTCCGGGTGGCTTTCGTATCTTGGATCATTCGTATCTCGAACAAAGATTTACATGTAATACTAATCCGTTCCATGACAGATCACCAGTAAATATCAACATAATAATTGAAAATATTTGGTTTTAACTATAGATAAATAAAGTAGGATTCTTCAATCCTTAAATAGTGAAAAAATTATAACAAAAATAAAATAGATAATCTCTTAAAAACAATGAAACAGAATAAAATTAATGAAAATAATATGTATACAATATTTGAAAAATTTGACCTTTCGAGTAAGTCGATTAATTATTAACGAGCAACCAAGGCACGTCCAGGACGTTCACGCCACCGTTCGGTGGGCGTTGTGTTGTTGTTGTAACCCAACCCCCCCCACACCAACAGCCGTCTCGTTCCGGCATACAAGTGCATGCACGCGTCAAAAAATACAATTGCCTTATAGTCTTGAAATAAATAAATCGTAAAAACAGAGCTTTTGACATATAAATCCGTGCGTACTGGTATAGGAACGGCTGAGAATAGCTTGCTTACTCCAACGCGCATAATCTCCCAATAACCCCCCCACACAATATCAACTGTTCTGAAGACAATACTGCACCTAAAAATAACACGTTTTGAACGTTTTTGCGTAACCCTTGATTATACGGTTCAAGAGGCGCAAGCGCACGTAGAGTCGCTAGTGTATAGTAGCTGTGTTACGAGATGCTGCTTTGGTAGAAGTTGATATGTACAGAGGGACCGAGACAGTAATCCCCGCCATGCATAGATTAGTAGTGTGTCGTATTGTTGAATTACAGAATCGAGACTAGTGCTCTTTTATTATTATGATGGATTATCTTTGAATACTATAAGGCGCCAGTTATCCAAAAACGACCTTTCATATAAAATATTGCTACGTAAACATTACACGATTTTTAGGTACACCTTCACACTAAACCAACTAAACTGTGTCTATAAATTTTATAAGCGATTGAGGCTTGACAAGCATCGATCAACAGCCCAAAAGGGCTTATAGCCCTATTGACCAATAGGAGAGCACTAGAACGTGTGTAAGTTGCACGTGTGAATGACCGTCACGTTTACTGTTCTAGTGTGTGTTCATCTTGTGGTTTGTAATCGTTTCTTTGCGATTTTTGTTTTCAGTATCCTGATAGAGCAAGAAACATTCTTCAGACTATTGTCCTCCCTTCTGTATCCTGGATGCCTTTGCGGTAGTCTTGTGATAGCATTCGTTACGCCTTTTAATGAAAGCGTAGCTCCTGCAATTTATGTTCATGTTCTCTAGAGCTCCCCACACGCCGTTCCAAAGCCACACTTTAGTCAACTTTGGCCTCAGCGCTACAAGTTTCATCGTTCGAATTACTTAAAATATGATTTAGAAACGAAATGTCTTAGAGACCCACGTTAAATAGATAGATACAACTCAAGACTAGTTGCAGAGAAAAAAGAATGAATGACTTTCTGTCTTAAGATATCAAATTAAAGTTAGATAATATAATAGCCTACACCACTCAAGGCTAAGCTGTGCGTCTGTGCTAATGATGTACTAACTACGCTAATTAGAGATTGAGAGACTTTCCAGTTAAAATGCAAGTGAGGTGGTCAGAAATTATTAACATAAATACACAAATTGGTAGTTAATTTATAATGAGTGGGAGAGATGTGTTGAGGAGACACTAGGGAAACTCAAGAACGTACGCTACTAAGTTTGTAAGTGGGGATGGGTTTGGTATAAAAAGTCACGTGGCGGCTCTTATTGGCTGTTGTTGCTCTACCGGCAAAAAGCTCATTGCAATGGAAAGTTGATTACGTCACTGTAAGTTTGTCTAATTACAGAGTTAATCATGTTTATAATGTAAATAGGACTCTCAAAGCCAGCTTGTTTATCAGTTTTTTACAGCTTTTGTTATCTTTTTGTTTACGTGTTTACGTCATTATTTGCGTTATGTTCCGTCGAGCCATCTTGATTCCCTCAATATACTCGACCATATTATAAGGTCTGCATGGTGATTGGGAGGAGAGGTAGTCTTGTTATCTTCACTGTCTGTCTTAGTGTGATGGGTGAGGAGAGGTAGTCGTGTTACTCTTCACTGTCTGTCTTAGTGTGATGGGGAGGAGAGGTAGTCTTGTTACTCTTCATGTCTGTCTTAGTGTGATGGGGAGGAGAGGTAGTCGTTGTTACTCTTCACTGTCTGTCTTAGTGTGATGGGGAGGATGAGGTAGTCTTGTTACTCTTCACTGATCTGTCTTACGCTTTGTGATGTAAAATGTAAGAAGTAATTAAATTATTTATTTTAACTTTTTAGTAGATTTTCTGTTTTATTTCTCATTCATATTTGTACAGAGTGATGCCAGTTTGGTCGATATTTCAAGGTTCTAAGTCATGTCTAGCCTTTATGCACACAGTCCACCAAAGCACCACCATATCCTTACCAACGCCACATTCCACCAAAGCACCACCATATCCTTACCAACGCCACATTCCACCAAAGCACCACCATATCTTTACCAACGCCACATTCCACCAAAGCACCACCATATCTTTACCAACGCCACATTCCACCAAAGCACAAAATTTTTACCAACGCCTCATTCCACCAAAGCACCCCCATATCTTTACAAACACCACATTCTACCAAAGCACCATATCTTTACCAACGCCACATTCCTCCAAAGCACCACCATATCTTTACAAACACCACATTCTACCAAAGCACCACCATATCCTTTACCAACGCCACATTCCTCCAAAGCACCACCATATCTTTACAAACACCACATTCCACCAAAGCACCACCATATCTTTACCAACGCCACATTCCACCAAAGCACCACCATATCTTTACCAACGCCACATTCCACCAAAGCACCATATCTTTACCAACGCCACATTCCACCAAAGCACAATATCTTTACCAACGCCACATTCCACCAAAGCACAATATCTTTACACAACGCCACATTCCACCAAAGCACCACCATTTCTTTACCAACGCCACATTCCACCAAAGCACCACCATATCTTTACCAACGCCACATTCCACCAAAGCACCACCATATCTTTACCAACGCCCACATTCCACCAAAGCACAATATCTTTACCAACGCCACATTCCACCAAAGCACCACCATATCTTTACCAACGCACATTCCACCAAAGCACCACCATATCTTTACCAACGCCACATTCCACTAAAGCACCACCATATCTTTACCAACGCCACATTCCACCAAAGCACCACCATATCTTTACCAACGCCACATTCCACCAAAGCACCATATCTTTACCAACGCCACATTCCACCTAAGCACAATATCTTTACCAACGCCACATTCCACCAAAGCACCATATCTTTACCAACGCCGCATTCCTCTGAGCGCGATATCTTGACCACCCAACACCCCCCTTCCACGATTTCCCATATCTTGACCGCGTCCCTCACCAATCTCAAAGAACCATATCCCAACCACCCCGGCCCTCATCATTCGACATAGCGCCATATCTTGACCTGTGCTTTTTTTATATCCGCATTAGGATCTTGGGACCAACGCTTTTCTACATACAGTTGTTTTTCTTTATAATTATAATCTTCAAATAGTGAACAAAAACATTAACACCTCCTGAGATTGCCATAGTGAGTTCACATCTTTACCTGGGAACGGGGATATTACATTCAGAAACCATGGCACTAGACCTCGAGTTCTATATTATGGAATCGCCTGCTCTCTCTCTCTCTCTCTCTCTCTCTCTCTCTCTCTCTCTCTCTCTCTACTCTCTGCAGCTCACTTCTTTCGACAAATGGGGAGATACTTGAGCCCGCCTCGCCGGCCAAACAACATCTGTGTAAACAAACCGTGGCCCCAAGCGCTGGCAGACGAGACCGGGCTTGGAATATAAAATAAATATTCAGCCTCACTCTGGAAGATAGATTTTGCTCTCCCTTCTTACCTTTCCCTTTCTCCATGGAAGATAGATTTTGCTCTCCCTTCTTACCTTTCCCTTTCTCCATGGAAGATAGATTTTGCTCTCCCTTCTCACCTTTCCCTTTCTCCATTCCTTTCCTTCAGTTAGCAGTCGCTGAAGATCTATCTGAGCTGCTATTTCGTACCTTCCAAGACAAAGAGCTGGAGTTAAGCTGATTTTGTAAACCGATCGGTTGTTCACGATACTTGGATAATTATCCGATGAAAACACCATTTTATGATTTTCATTGCGTTTCTTACATGTCAAATTTCAACCCAAAAGCACTATTTAATAAAACCAGGAGACACTTATTGTACTTATAATATGATTCTAGATCATAAACTTTTGTCAGATTTATGTTCAGAATGATGTGTTTTTAACACAAATTAACACGGTGGTCGAGCGGCATGCGCTGAGGTACAGAGAGTCGCGGGTTTCGAGTGTCTCTTGGAATTCAGGGGACTTGCTCCCGTTGCTTAAGGGTGTCACTGAGTCCACCCATGTCTAATGGGACGGCACCTGACATTAGCGGCAATCTCCACACAATCTCCACACAATCTCCACACAATCCCCTTGTTTGCCCGTTAAGTTTTCGAGTTATTTGTTCATCTGTTTCCTTTACGAATTTTTGTTTACAACTTGTAACTTTGCCAGATTACCTAACGTCTAGATTAAGTTGATGCTTCCTTAATAATTTAAAACAAATATTCATACATAAATGATATTGCTATATCTAGTAATAATGTTACTTTTAATAACATGTAAATTCGGAAGAAGTATTATGATAACAGATTAGTGAATTGAAATGTCTCACTTAATGCGTTAATATTTCTGTAATATACTTTAATTATATGTCTTCTAGATCGTAGTTAGTCGCAGAATTTTGACGCGCGTGGACCATGATAGAGCTTTCAAGCAGAGAGATTTGAATCCAAGTATAAATTAGGAGCTATTAGTTTTGACACATGTCCGCTCGTGGGTTTTATTATACCGTTCTACCCGTGAGTTAGCCATAGAATTGTTCATTTTTGTTTGTGGTTTACTCAAAGACGCCTACCCAACAGTAGTTAGCTTAGCAAACAACATTTTTTTAAAAGCGCAGATACTTGTAATGTCTGTGCGAGATAAAGTAGATATAGAATCGTAATCGCATCGTCTCGAAGACAGAAATTGATAAAATCAAGAACATCTGGGTGATAGATTTTAGTATTATATGAGATCACTCTCTGTGGCTTACCTGCTACTCTTGTATGGTTAGACCCAGTGAGTTAACAGATTGTGGGCCTGCATCTTTCGATGCTCGCACACAAAAATGAATAGTAACCTGACCAAACATGCAACTGATCCGCATAGTTGAGAAAGCTTTTAATCATGAAGGTAAAGAATTTGGATTTTTTTCCACCCCCTTGCTAAACGTTTTTGAATGAACAAATCCGTGTTAGAATAATGATGGGAATAGCCACGGGTTCTTTAGATTAAATCAGGTTATACTCTAGTCCTAGTCTGTAAATAGAAGTTGTATATGCTAGGTAAATGTTAGTAGCTCTATGAGTATTAATTTAATTGGGTTCAAAATGACATCATTGAATTTAACCATCTTTATTTGAGATGTCTAGATCTGGAATTGTAGTAGGAAATGTGGAGTTGCGCTTTTTAGCGGTCTTTACATCACAGAATTTCAGTTATCTAAGTGGTCCAGGCGATCGTGTATGCTTAGGAGGATATATCCGGATCGGCGGGAGGGGGCGTCGTAGGGTAGGGTAAACGCCGCTCCGCCATCTGGTATCAGTATGTGGCCCACATTTTTGGGCCGGCGGGACATTTGTGGGCATCTTGAAAAGTAAAAGCATTTCCGACAACCGCCCTTTTTCTTTTCTCGAAGGGGGTTGGTAACACCAATGTGAAACAATAATATACTTAATCTTCGAGTTCTTGTATAATATAACGTGATTCGACCCACAACATTTGTTTATTAACACAAGTGGTTGTTCACCCATAACTAACGCATAAACCGTTCAAAACTTAAACTCGCCCAAAAAACTGTATCGATTTGCCTTGGAAAACTTGCACTCGCCAATGGTATACGTCATAGGATGCAACTTTTTATAAGAAAACTACACACACACACACACTCACACAAACCCGCTGGTGCCCGATTAATATTGTGCTATTAACTATTGTATTATATTTGCCATCGTGGTTCTTTAATTTTTGCGTTAGTAATTTCGAAAATGCGCAGCAATAAATCGCGCTATACAAGTACCCTACCATGGCAAATGTTAGGTTATATTGTGTTTAACTTGCAAGTAGTAATTTATATTACAATTACTGTTTCAGTTTTCAAAAAATTATTGTAAGGTAACTTATTAAAAAATAAATTTATTTTGTTTTTATTGCATTAAAGTAGCACACATAATTTGTTTTTTTTTAATTTTAAATACGGTTTTTCATTAAAAATTGTACGCCTATCCAATTAAAGTAATGTTTAAATAATTTGAATTCGTCTATTTTATGGAAAGTTATTAAGATTTATGCAAAAACATGAACATTTTCAAATTTCTCCATTAATAAACATAACAATAGCATACATAATTTCGAAAAAGACATACTTTTATAATTTCAAGCGTCTTGGAAAAATTGACATCTGAAGAAGAAACTAGTAAAACGAGATCAGATGCTGGAATCTTACTCAGATCATTGCAATCTTTTTCTTTTCTATGATATCTCAATTTATGGGAACCCGTCTTTTTTTTTAAAATTTATGCAAACCCATTTCATGGAAACAAAGAGATGTGCTAATACAGAGCGCTGTTATAGAGAGTTTGAGATATCAACTGAACGCCGAGTTCGAAAGAGAAAAATATGAGTGGGGTATATTCAGAAGACGTGGTTCTATATCTAGAACAATATGCACAATGAGAAATGTATTCATCCATGGATGTAATTATAAAAGAAAATAAAAGAACGCGTTGATGTGTTGCATGTCCTTGCAAGAAAATATTCCCGTATAATACCACGAAACCTACTAAATGAAGAATTTGAACATCAAATAAATTTCTTTATCGACATTGACAAAGAACAGTTTAATATTGAAAGAAAATGGTTCCAGGTTTTGTTAACTGTACACAGGGCCGGTCTTATCGATTGCGGGGCCCTATGCGGCTTAGTATGCGAAAAGGATTGCGCGGGACCCAGTTTGGGTAGGGATTAGGTATTAATAAGGATAATAAGTGAAAATTAAGATAGGTGAGGCCTATGAAAGCGCGGCCGCATAGTTTGCAGTTTCCTAAGACCAGCCCTGGCTGTGCCAACAAGAAGAGGCATTATGTTAGAAAAACGGGGGGGAAAGTACCCCCTTGATCTTTTGGCATATATTCAACAGTATACATTGGAAAATTATATACCCAACATTATAATTTTGCTAAGAAGTTTTTTCAACAATTGCTATCAATGTATTGGAGCTACTCCAATCTGAAGTTGATAAAAATTATCTTCGTTCCACAATGAGTGATTTAAGACTACAAAATCTTGCAAAATTGTCCATATAACAAGATATTAAAAAAATTAAAATTTTTATAGCATAATACACGATCTTTCTAATATGAAAGTTAGGAAAGTAAATGTATAAATATGTTTACATACTAATGTATACAATTTCTCCGTTTATAAAAAAAATTATATGTTTATAAATAAAAAATAAAAGCAAATTAATTGGTAATGTTTTTGGTTGTAAATTTGGAATATGTTTTGTCTCATTTTTGTTTTTGGGGTGGGGGGGGGGACTGCGACCTCAATAACTTTCTTGTGACCTTCAAAAAAGTATCTTGTATTTTTATAAATGTGTATTTATAAGTATATCATCTTATTCGGCATCTTTTATTACTGCTTACATAAATATGGCATGCAATGGTAAAATGTTCCCCACCTTTACATTACCGGTACATGTATTTATTCATGTTTATTAATTTATAAAAAATAAAAAAACATCATATGATAGACTTAAGGGGCCGTCAAAAATGACGTCACGCGATTTTGGCTTATATTTCACCTCCCCCCCCCCCTCGTCACACGTCATCACAAAAGTTTAGACCCCTTCTTTAATATGACGTCACAAATCTCAATAAAAGCCGTATGTTCTATTTGAAAATGAGCATGTTTCCATTTTTTTGTCATTTAAATATGTTTTTAGTTTAAGTTACTCTTATCGTAACACGCGTGAAGAAATGTGAAACGTCATTAAATAAATTATCGGTAATCATATATTTAAAGGGAACTTTTATTTAAAGTTGCGCGTTTTTGATGTGACGTCAAATGTGTGACCCCCCTCCCCTCCCCCCAGGTACGTGACGTCATTTATGGATGACCCCAAAAAAGGCCCAAATTGAGACCGCCCCGGGCGGCAAAAGTTCTAGCTACGAAACTGAATAAGTAGGGCTGATAACGATTATTTAAATTTAATCGTTAACTTTTGAAAAATTAACGATTAATTTCATGAATTAATCGTTGATTTCGATTAAAGCCAAAAATTTAATTTTATGACGTCATTAAACTGAACATCTCAAGGGAAGTAACAAAAACAAGTAATTGACTTTGTTGTTTTATTGAGTTATTTCCCCTGTCTAATATGTTTGCTCTAAAGGTGGTACCTCAGCGATGTATTTGATCCCCTAAAAGCGAATTGTTTACGGCAGTGAACATAGTAAACTTTTTCACCATCTTCTACTTATCGTCCAAAGTTAGCTTAAAAACAAAATGTTTGCTCAACTTTTTGTTTATATTCTTAAATTTAACTATGCTGAAGCTGTCATTAGTCGCCATTTTTTTCTTACATCTGCACGTCTACATAAATTAATAAATTATATAATAATAAGCGGGAGAAGTTTTTACGTTAAAAATATATATAAATTGTTATTAATTATTAATAATTAATTATTTTTAAATAAATTGAAAAAAAATAATAATTATTATCTTAAATTTTAATCGAATTTTTATCGATGAAATTTTTAATGATTAATCGAGAAATTAATCGTTAATTTCCGCAGCCCTACAATAAATATTAGTTAAGCTTTTAAATTGAATATTTTTAATAAATATTTAAATTTTGTTTTTATAATTTATTTTTGCTTATTTTTCAGATGTTTTAAATTGTTTATGATCACTACAGGTAATTTGTTGTTAAGGAGAGATAAACAAGTGCATCTTTTCATATTTCAACAACTCCTCAGATTGAATAAAAAAATATGATTGACTGATGGCTCGCTATGACCATATATTTTTATAAATGAACTCGCCATCTCTAACTGATTGGCAGACTACTATATAAATAATATGAATCGCTGTCGTAGTCTGGCTATACAAAAGATGACTGGCTCTCACTATCCAATTGGCTGACTATAAATTAGAAATACGATTGGTTGGACCTGACCACGTGACTACAAGTAAAATGGCTGACTGTGACCAGTATACACAGAGACGTGAGATATACCAGACGTCAAGTTTCCCTGACAGTGTCTACAGTCCCCTCTTGTCACGTGATAATCATGAGATGAGTGACAGAGAGGTCACATGGGTAATAAAAACAACCCGTAAAAAACCAAGTTTTTGACTATAAATCCTTTATGTACGAGAAGTAACTAAAAGAATGTTCATTATAATACGCAGCGCCAGACCATCCAGAAATACAAAATTGCAGTTGTGTCGTAAAACGTGTTTAATATAATGCGCACCGATCAGGAATATGTTTATAAAAAGAGCTGTCAATAAAATACGCACCTTATTGCGCGACAGAAAGGTTGTTCAATATAATACGCACCGCGACGCTCTATCTCAAAAAATAGCATGATACATAGGAATAAATAAAATAATCTAAAAAATCAATAATTTAATTACGGTACATGCGATCGATCTGAAATTTTGATACGTTGTTTTTATCATCGGTACGAAACTGCCTGAAAAATTTCAGCTCGCTATCTTGCGAGCAAGTGGGTTAAAAATCGATCAAAAGTTTTGGCGACAAGCAAGCAAGCAAGCAAGGTCCGCCGCAGACACCACGAGTTAATATAAAGGATTTAAAAAAACAACCCGTAAAAAACCAAGTTTTTGACTATAAATCCTTTATGTACGAGAAGTAATTAAAAGAATGTTCATTATAATACGCAGCGCCAGACAATCCAGAAATACAAAATTGCAGTTGTGTCGTAAAACGTGTTTAATATAATGCGCACCGATCAGGAATATGTTTATAAAAAGAGTTGTCAATAAAATACGCACCTTATTGCGCGACAGAAAGGTTGTTCAATATAATACGCACCGCGACGCTCTATCTCAAAAAATAGCATGATACATAACAATAAATAAAATAATCTAAAAAATAAATAATTTAATTACGGTACATGCGATCGATCTGAAATTTTGATACATTGTTTTTATCATCGGTACGAAACTGCCTGCAAAATTTCAGCTCGCTATCTTGCGAGCAAGTGGGTTAAAAATCGATCAAAAGTTTTGGCGACAAGCAAGCAAGCAAGCAAGGTCGGCCGCAGACACCACGAGTTAATATAAAGGATTTAATAAAAACAACCCGTAAAAAAACAAGTTTTTGACTATAAATCCTTTATGTACGAGAAGTAATTAAAAGAATGTTCATTATAATACGCAGCGCCAGACCATCCAGAAATACAAAATTGCAGTTGTGGCGTAAAACATGTTTAATATAATGCGCACCGATCAGGAATATGTTTATAAAAAGAGCTGTCAATAAAATACGCACCTTATTGCGCGACAGAAAGGTTGTTCAATATAATACGCACCGCGACGCTCTATCTCAAAAAATAGCATGATACATAGGAATAAATAAAATAATCTAAAAAATCAATAATTTAATTACGGTACATGCGATCGATCTGAAATTTTGATACATTGTTTTTATCATCGGTAAGAAACTGCCTGCAAAATTTCAGCTCGCTATCTTGCGAGCAAGTGGGTTAAAAATCGATCAAAAGTTTTGGCGACAAGCAAGCAAGCAAGCAAGCAAGCAAGGTCGGTCGGTCGGCCGCAGACACCACGAGTTAATATAAAGGATTTAAAAAGAGCGCGAAAGGACAGTTCAAGAAAGTAATGGCGAATGTGTGTGGCTGATGTGTGTGGCTGATGTGTGTGGCTGATGTCTGCACGTCGTGAAACCTCAAAGTTATACTTTTGTACATAATTTACATATTAAAGTTATTTTGTAGACAATAGTATTTCAAGGATTTATTGCACGAAAGTTTGTATTGTGAGAATGTCTACAGAAAACACATATAAAAGTTAACAATGCCAAACAGTGACAGGGTCTACAGTCCCCTATGTTTCAACTATGCCAAACAGTGACAGGGTCTACATGCAATTTTATTTCATTATTTAGAATTTTTTTCAGAATTGTTTGTATACCGGGTAAATAAAATGATTACATGTATTTGTAATAGCGCCAGCACGTTTTTCTTTGTTTCTGTCATTTGTTTGTATTGTTATTGCTCTTCAACGTGGGGAATGGTATGGATTATACTTGAAGTTGAAGAGATTCTTTTCATATTAGAACATCGCCTGTTCAAATTGAATAAGATGCTAAGAGTGGAAGAACGAATGGAGCTAGATGAATAGAGCTAGATGCTTACTGTTCTAGCAAGTACTAAATCTTCATTCAGTCACTACAAACATTAATCAAGTGAGCTGACTGCATCTCCTGTCTCCTAGTTATATTTCACCAGAAGTGGAAATAAAATTGTGTAATATTTTGCACCATAGGTACCACCATAGGGTTGGATAAGTCAACGAATGACAAGGGGTAACTGTGTCACACAGTCCACCTATGCTTGGGAGTCTTCAGCGCCCTGCAAAGTGGCAACATGGTGCACATTTAAATCTACAAATTGTAATCAGTTTAATAATGTGGTTTTTTAAAATAATAAATCCATCAATTTATGGTAGAGAAAACACTTTCCTTTTAAAACACATTAAATTTGCCATGTTTCCTTTCAATGCATTGTTGTGTTGTTGCTTTTTATGATCTAGGATTAAAAATTTTGTACAAAGTTTAAAGGAAGTTTATTTTTCAGCTCTATTACTAAGACCGGGCTGCACTGGAAGTGACGACTGACAAAGACAAAGCCATTTAAACCCGTGAATCAACAGATTAAGTACCCGGATGTAGTGCTCGTCTGTATGTTGGCAGTTAAATAATCAGCAGAAGTCGTGACACTGGTAGAAATACTTCAACAAGTAGACCTTTCAATTGTTCTGGTACTATCTCAAATCTCAAGTGACTTCATGGTGAAACTTAAGAACTCTTCATCATATTCGGGTTATCATTACCTTGGAATGGGGGTGGGGATCCTACCCTTGACTAGAACTTGTAGCTTGAACTTGTAGCTTGAATTGCTTGACACTTGCACCATCCCGCACCCTCGTTCTGGTACGCCTGAAACCCCTTTTTCTGCGCTACCACTCTAGTAATTAATTGCATACATGCTTCTGATAGTGTGTCCTTGACTAATGTTTGGCCCTAGCTCTTCTCTGATTGTGTCCTAGCTCCACTGTGTCCTAGCTCCACTCTGATTGTGTCCTAGCTCCACCATGATTGTGTCCTAGCTCCACTCTGATTGTGTCCTAGCTCCACTATGATTGTGTCCTAGCTCCACTCTGATTGTGTCCTAGCTCCACTCTGATTGTGTCCTAGCTCCACTCTGATTGTGTCCTAGCTCCACTCTGATTGTGTCCTAGCTCCACTTTGATTGTGTCCTAGCTCCACTTTGATTGTGTCCTAGCTCCACCATGATTGTGTCCTAGCTCCACTCTGATTGTGTCCTAGCTCCACTCTGATTGTGTCCTAGCTCCACTGTGTCCTAGCTCCACTCTGATTGTGTCCTAGCTCCACTGTGTCCTAGCTCCACTTTGATTGTGTCCTAGCTCCACTGTGTCCTAGCTCCACTCTGATTGTGTCCTAGCTCCACTGATTGTGTCCTAGCTCCACTCTGATTGTGTCCTAGCTCCACTTTGATTGTGTCCTAGCTCCACTTGATTGTGTCCTAGCTCACCATGATTGTGTCCTAGCTCCACTCTGATTGTGTCCTAGCTCCACTCTGATTGTGTCCTAGCTCCACTCTGATTGTGTCCTAGCTCCACCATGATTGTGTCCTAGCTCCACTCTGATTGTGTCCTAGCTCCACTCTGATTGTGTCCTAGCTCCACTGTGTCCTAGCTCCACTCTGATTGTGTCCTAGCTCCACTCTGATTGTGTCCTAGCTCCACTCTGATTGTGTCCTAGCTCCACTGATTGTGTCCTAGCTCCACTCTGATTGTGTCCTAGCTCCACTGTGTCCTAGCTCCACTCTGATTGTGTCCTAGCTCCACTCTGATTGTGTCCTAGCTCCACTTTGATTGTGTCCTAGCTCCACTTTGATTGTGTCCTAGCTCCACTATGATTGTGTCCTAGCTCCACTCTGATTGTGTCCTAGCTCCACTCTGATTGTGTCCTAGCTCCACTGTGTCCTAGCTCCACTCTGATTGTGTCCTAGCTCCACTTTGATTGTGTCCTAGCTCCACTTTGATTGTGTCCTAGCTCCACCATGATTGTGTCCTAGCTCCACTCTGATTGTGTCCTAGCTCCACTGTGTCCTAGCTCCACTCTGATTGTGTCCTAGCTCCACTGTGTCCTAGCTCCACTTTGATTGTGTCCTAGCTCCACCATGATTGTGTCCTAGCTCCACTGTGTCCTAGCTCCACTCTGATTGTGTCCTAGCTCCACTTTGATTGTGTCCTAGCTCCACTTTGATTGTGTCCTAGCTCCACCATGATTGTGTCCTAGCTCCACTCTGATTGTGTCCTAGCTCCACCTGATTGTGTCCTAGCTCCACTGTGTCCTAGCTCCACTCTGATTGTGTCCTAGCTCCACTTTGATTGTGTCCTAGCTCCACTCTGATTGTGTCCTAGCTCCACTCTGATTGTGTCCTAGCTCCACCATGATTGTGTCCTAGCTCCACTCTGATTGTGTCCTAGCTCCACTCTGATTGTGTCCTAGCTCCACCTGATTGTGTCCTAGCTCCACCATGATTGTGTCCTAGCTCCACTCTGATTGTGTCCTAGCTCCACTGTGTCCTAGCTCCACTCTGATTGTGTCCTAGCTCCACTCTGATTGTGTCCTAGCTCCACCTGATTGTGTCCTAGCTCCACTCTGATTGTGTCCTAGCTCCACTCTGATTGTGTCCTAGCTCCACCATGATTGTGTCCTAGCTCCACTCTGATTGTGTCCTAGCTCCACTCTGATTGTGTCCTAGCTCCACTCTGATTGTGTCCTAGCTCCACTCTGATTGTGTCCTAGCTCCACTGTGTCCTAGCTCCACTCTGATTGTGTCCTAGCTCCACTCTGATTGTGTCCTAGCTCCACTGTGTCCTAGCTCCACTTTGATTGTGTCCTAGCTCCACTCTGATTGTGTCCTAGCTCCACTCTGATTGTGTCCTAGCTCCACTCTGATTGTGTCCTAGCTCCACTCTGATTGTGTCCTAGCTCCACCATGATTGTGTCCTAGCTCCACTCTGATTGTGTCCTAGCTCCACTCTGATTGTGTCCTAGCTCCACTGTGTCCTAGCTCCACCTGATTGTGTCCTAGCTCCACTCTGATTGTGTCCTAGCTCCACTCTGATTGTGTCCTAGCTCCACTCTGATTGTGTCCTAGCTCCACTCTGATTGTGTCCTAGCTCCACTCTGATTGTGTCCTAGCTCCACTCTGATTGTGTCCTAGCTCCACTCTGATTGTGTCCTAGCTCCACTGTGTCCTAGCTCCACTTTGATTGTGTCCTAGCTCCACTCTGATTGTGTCCTAGCTCCACTCTGATTGTGTCCTAGCTCCACCATGATTGTGTCCTAGCTCCACTCTGATTGTGTCCTAGCTCCACTCTGATTGTGTCCTAGCTCCACCTGATTGTGTCCTAGCTCCACTCTGATTGTGTCCTAGCTCCACTTTGATTGTGTCCTAGCTCCACTTTGATTGTGTCCTAGCTCCACTCTGATTGTGTCCTAGCTCCACTCTGATTGTGTCCTAGCTCCACTATGATTGTGTCCTAGCTCCACTATGATTGTGTCCTAGCTCCACTATGATTGTGTCCTAGCTCCACTATGGTAGTAGTATTGATCAACTAACATGAGACTACTACTTAAAATGTTATCCCATGCTTGTATTGAGTGTAATATATTTTTTCGCCCCATTTTCCGCGTTGAGAGCCGTCAGTAGTGCACCCACCATTCCAGCCGGCTGCCACCGTTGCTATATTCGAAACCTTTCTTTCAGTTTGGTGGCGTGTCATGTTGGAAAGTAAGATAGTGATTTTTGGAATATCTCTATGCCTTTTGACAGGTTCTGTGGAATAATGGACTTGGCCAAAATGAATTGGGTCAGAGTGGAATTTTTGTTGAGTTCCAAGACGTAGAACTCGTTGTGTCAGTGGCAGCACTTGGCTGATAACAGGAGACGTTTGGAAACTGATTTTGTTATGTCCCTTGGATCTCGGTGCGCTGTGTATACCCTGCTTCACACCCCGTCTTGTTAATAGGGGCAGATTAAGGGAGATAACCCGTCTTATCTACACAACGCGGTTATGTTTCCTGGCCGTCACTAAACACGCCATGCACACACACACACACCCTTTCCCCCTTTGCAAACACACACTCACTTTTTTTTTCTTTACCTCCCTCTTTTCAAAGCCAGAAGTCAACTTAGCCAACTGGTTTAACGATAAGAAATGAAGTATGTGAGGAATTGAAATACTCGGTCGTGGTCAACTAAGTCTAAGACCTACAAGTTTTGACCACAATTAAACGAGGTCATGGTTGCATTCTGATTACCATTGTTGGATTCGGAGCCGTTGTTATAACGCTAAGATAATAGTATAAACAGCCTGATTGGCCTCATGTTAATATTTGCCGATATTGGCAAGGATCGACGAATCTTAGAGAGAACATTGCTTGTAATCAATGGTGCATTGAGCTCTAGTCTACGTCATCAACATCAGTGGTACTACAGTCCCGAGCCTGAGTGAGGTCCTGCCTACATCATCAACATCAGTGGTACTACAGTCCCGAGCCTGAGTGAGGTCCTGCCTACATCATCAACATCAGTGGTACTACAGTCCCGAGCCTGAGTGAGGTCCTGCCTACATCATCAACATCAGTGGTACTACAGTCCCGAGCCTGAGTGAGGTCCTGCCTACATCATCAACATCAGTGGTACTACAGTCCCGAGCCTGAGTGAGGTCCTGCCTACATCATCAACATCAGTGGTACTACAGTCCCGAGCCTGAGTGAGGTCCTGCCTACATCATCAACATCAGTGGTACTACAGTCCCGAGCCTGAGTGAGGTCCTGCCTACATCATCAACATCAGTGGTACTACAGTCCCGAGCCTGAGTGAGGTCCTGCCTACATCATCAACATCAGTGGTACTACAGTCCCGAGCCTGAGTGAGGTCCTGCCTACATCATCAACATCAGTGGTACTACAGTCCCGAGCCTGAGTGAGGTCCTGCCTACATCATCAACATCAGTGGTACTACAGTCCCGAGCCTGAGTGAGGTCCTGCCTACATCATCAACATCAGTGGTACTACAGTCCCGAGCCTGAGTGAGGTCCTGCCTACATCATCAACATCAGTGGTACTACAGTCCCGAGCCTGAGTGAGGTCCTGCCCTGCTAGACCAACGCTACTGACGTCATGAGGTGGTCCCAGCTGAGAGATTGTTGGACAAGATATCAAGCTGGTCTTCATTGAGCTGAAAGTTATCGCAGATAAGAGGCGTACAATCTGACAGATGATGTGCTACAGCTTAACACTGATAGGACAATGGTCCTCTCTAGTCCTTCCAACGCTAGTTGAACATTTTAAAAAAAAGAAGTAGTATAATCTGGTTACGATAACAATTATGGTATGTGTATCGGTAAATCAAAGGTCAGATGTCATTAAATTTAGAATTTTAATTGTGGTACATCAACTAATCATTTATGTATAATGTCATACAACAAAAATACAAGAAATCTAGATATGCCAAGACCCATTGCTTGACAATTTACGCTATCATGATGATTTTCTTATAATCTTCTTCTTAAAGAGTGTTGTCTAAATCAGTGCTTCTCAAAGTGGTGGTCCGCGGACCGGTGCCGGTCCGTGGGCTATCCGATGCAGGTCCACAGACGTTACCAAGAATGGATATTTTGATACCACATCAGTACAGGGAAAATAGTTCACCGGTCCCTGGTGCAATAGAAAAATTCCTGCCGGTCCACCGCACTAAAAGTTTGAGAAGCACTGGTCTAAATAACATCAAAATATCAACATTACTTTTTAAAACCCAATCAGTTACTGTTCTGTTACTGATATTCTGATATGTAGACTAGCTTTTTTTACATAAATAAGAATTAGTTGATTGTTTGAAAGTTTAAGCAACAAAAAACAAATAAACAAACCAAAATAAAAAAGACGAATCAAAACATTATTTTGTAATATTGACTCCGCCAACAATAATTATACATAAACCGTGTTATTAAGTGTCTGCACTGACTAGTCGCAGTCAGCAGATTCATTGTATGTCGCCATAGTCAATAGATTCGCTGTCTGTCGTCATAGTCAATAGATTCGTTGTCTGTCGTCATAGTCAATAGATTCGTTGTCTGTCGTCATAGTCAATAGATTCGTTGTCTGTCGTCATAGTCAATAGATTCGTTGTCTGTCGTCATAGTCAATAGATTCGTTGTCTGTCGTCATAGTCAATAGATTCGTTGTCTGTCGTCATAGTCAATAGATTCGTTGTCTTTTGAAAAATTCAATAGACTCAACGTTTCTAAGCAGTCGCTGGATTCCAATATCAATATTACTAACTAAGATTCAAATATCAATATTACTAACTAAGATTCAAATATCAATATTACTAACTAAGATTCAAATATCAATATTACTAACTGAGATTCCAATATCAATATTACTAACTAAGATTCAAATATCAATATTACTAACTAAGATTCAAATATCAATATTACTAACTAAGATTCAAATATCAATATTACTAACTAAGATTCAAATATCAATATTACTAAGATTCCAATATCAATATTACTAACTAAGATTCAAATATCAATATTACTAACTAAGATTCAAATATCAATATTACTAACTAAGATTCAAATATCAATATTACTAACTAAGATTCAAATATCAATATTACTAAGATTCCAATATCAATATTACTAACTAAGATTCAAATATCAATATTACTAACTAAGATTCAAATATCAATATTACTAACTAAGATTCAATATCAATATTACTAACTAAGATTCAAATATCAATATTACTAACTAAGATTCAAATATCAATATTACTAACTAAGATTCCAATATCAATATTACTAACTAAGATTCCAATATCAATATTACTAACTAAGATTCAAATATCAATATTACTAACTAAGATTCAAATATCAATATTACTAACTAAGATTCAAATATCAATATTACTAACTAAGATTCTAATATCAATATTACTAACTAAGATTCAAATATCAATATTACTAACTAAGATTCAAATATCAATATTACTAACTAAGATTCAAATATCAATATTTCTAACTAAGATTCCAATATCAATATTACTAACTAAGATTCAAATATCAATATTACTAACTAAGATTCAAATATCAATATTACTAAGATTCCAATATCAATATTACTAACTAAGATTCCAATATCAATATTACTAACTAAGATTCCAATATCAATATTACTAACTAAGATTCAAATATCAATATTACTAACTAAGATTCAAATATCAATATTACTAACTAAGATTCAAATATCAATATTACTAACTAAGATTCAAATATCAATATTACTAACTAAGATTCAAATATCAATATTACTAACTAAGATTCAAATATCAATATTACTAACTAAGATTCAAATATCAATATTACTAACTAAGATTCAAATATCAATATTACTAATTAAGATTCAAATATCAATATTACTAACTAAGATTCAAATATCAATATTACTAACTAAGATTCAAATATCAATATTACTAACTAAGATTCAAATATCATTATTACTAACTAAGATTCCAATATCAATATTACTAACTAAGATTCCAATATCAATATTACTAACTAAGATTCAAATATCAATATTACTAACTAAGATTCCAATATCAATATTACTAACTAAGATTCAAATATCAATATTACTAACTAAGATTCCAATATCAATATTACTAACTAAGATTCAAATATCAATATTACTAACTAAGATTCAAATATCAATATTACTAACTAAGATTCAAATATCAATATTACTAACTAAGATTCAAATATCAATATTACTAACTAAGATTCAAATATCAATATTACTAACTAAGATTCAAATATCAATATTACTAACTGAGATTCAAATATCAATATTACTAACTGAGATTCAAATATCAATATTACTAACTGAGATTCCAATACTAATATTACTAACTGAGATTCCAATATCAATATTACTAACTGAGATTCCAATACTAATATTACTAACTGAGATTCCAATATCAATATTACTAACTAAGATTCAAATATCAATATTACTAACTAAGATTCAAATATCAATATTACTAACTGAGATTCAAATATCAATATTACTAACTGAGATTCAAATATCAATATTACTAACTGAGATTCCAATACTTATATTACTAACTGAGATTCCAATACTAATATTACTAACTGAGATTCCAATACTAATATTACTAACTGAGATTCCAATACTAATATTACTAACTGAGATTCCAATACTAATATTACTAACTGAGATTCCAATACTAATATTACTAACTAAGATTCAAATATCAATATTACTAACTGAGATTTCAATACTAATATTAATAACTGCGATTCCAAAACTGTAAAGATCCTTCGTACTTAATGATTCTTCATGTCGCATACTTAAAACAAAGGCGTCTTTAAATCGACTAATTCTTCTCTTTATTAATTATCACTTCTGGCTACTACACTCGTTCTCTCTACGACTCTCTCTCTCTCTCTCTACGACTCTCTCTCTCTCTCTCTCTCTCTCTCTCTGTCTACGACTCTCTCTCCCCGACTCTCACCCACTCTGCCTGTCATTCCCCTGTAGTGGGGCGAGTCTCTCGTTGTCCGTCCTCTTACCCCGGGGTGGGTTACTCTGTCCAGGTCCGTCTATCTTGTCTCCTACCGTCCTTCTTATATTGCTGGCCAAAGGTATGTGACTGACATTCAAGAATGCCTCCTTGGTGTGAGCAATAAAATTTCCAGTCTTTCATTCCCTTACCCATGTCCAATGATTAGCCACTTATGTTTCCCCCGTACTTCCCAATGATCCCCCATCCCATAGTTCCGTCCAATGGGACTAAAAATTTCGCTTCCTGTCTCTAACAGAAGTGCCATTGTTCTACACCCTTACCTTGCTACCGCTACCTTGCCACCCCAACGTTCCGTGGCTTGGGTTGGGGGGGGGGAGGCCGGAATCTTTTCACTTCCGGTCATTGTTCTGAGAGCACGGCCTACCGTCAGCTCGCTTCTCAAATATTTCAACAAAGGTTCTCAATATTTCAAGCAAGGTCCTCCACATTACTAATATTATTAACTCATATTAACTGATACTGTATTATTAACTGAGATTCCAATACTAATATTATTATCTGAGATTCCAATCTATTAACTGAGATTCCAATACTAATAGTATTAACTGACATTCCAACAGAGGCGTCACTAGGGTTGGTGTCACCCGGGGCGGTAACTCATGGTCAGTGGCGTAACAACGCGTTGGCATTGGGGCAGTTGCCAAGGGCGCCGGCCTGCGCCAGTTCAAAAAGGCGCCACTAAATCTCTATTTTTTACATTTTTATTAAATAAAGGGCGCCAAAAATAATTAGCCAAGGGCGCCAAAAGCCCAGTTACGCCTCTGCTCATGGTGTCACCCCTCACGACCTATGCTCCCTCTAAGTGAACATAATGGGTGTAAGATTGCAATCAGGCTTATAGATTAGTAAATGGATAACATGTAAACAGGGTATGAGTTAGCCTGACAGGGCGTAACAAAACAGCGAACGTTTCGGCAAAGAGTCTTCCTCAACGAACAAAAAAGCTACACAAATAAAACCCTCTAAGGTTCGTTGGTCCGTGTACAAAGTAAAAAAGACTCGTATGTAAAGTTACAAAGCATTCATTTTGTGTGCAATATTTTACAAAATTGGTTGCGTGGTATTCTAAAATATCTGCGTTGCCGCGCAGCATTGAGGGAACATTGCTCACGACTTAACCCATAGAACTCCTCCGAGTCTTCCGGTGCCAAATAACGGGAACATACCCCATAGAACTCCTCCGAGTCTTCCGGTGCCAAATAACGGGAACATACCCCATAGAACTCCTCCGAGTCTTCCGGTGCCAAATAACGGGAACATACCCCATAGAACTCCTCCGAGTCTTCCGGTGCCAAATAACGGGAACATACAGAATTTACATTTTAGTGTCACCCCTTGTGATGGTGTCATCCGGTGCGGTCCGCACCCCTCGCATCCTCTAGTGGCGCCACTGCTTAGTGTAACTTACTAATTAATTTCGTGACGGTGACCCGTAAAATAGCACACACACAAAAGAGCGCAGATGAAGATTTGAGGCGATTGTTCTAATAGATGCCTATGTTTCAAGATGGACTTCCAACGAGGTATAGCGCTCTTATGTTTGCGCCCATTAGTCGTCGCTCTTTAATCGTGCACTCTTTAATGACACATTACAACAATCTAAGGAAGGAAAATGTCCCCAACATATGTAAGACAAGCCTTGAACTAAATAAAATAGTTTATTAATTAACATTTTTAAAGTTTGATTCTTGTCTGTCATACTTTAAGAACATTTATTAAACGGCTCCGAAATTTAAGTGTAATTTGGCTTAATTTTGTAACTTTCAAAATTAAAGTCAATCATTATTAAATATTATTAAAGAATTATTTAAACCGTAAAATGTACAACTTGGCAAGTTGATTCAAAAATCATTCGAGTAAAGTCTCACCATCTTTCCTTCTTTTAACAAAATTAAATAAAGGATTCACTTGCTAACCTTTACTGCTGCAAGAATGTGGAATTATGATTACGGATTGTGAACTAAGTACTTGATTATAACAGATTAATTCGTGTTAAGGGATATTACAAAAAAAGTAGCTATACTCATGAAAATTAAGTTTCTTAGAGCAGTGCTTCTCAAACTTTTTAGTATCGTGGACGGGCAGGAATTTTTCCATTGCACTAGGAACCGATGATACAATGTTCCCTCTAAGGTTCGTTGGTCAGTGTGCAAAGTAAAAAACTGGTGTGAAAAGTTGCCCAGCATCCATTTTTGTGCAATATTTTACCAAATTTGCTGCGCGGTATCTCAAAACTGCTGCGCGGCGTCTGTAGATATCTGAGCGGCCGCGCACCCGCGCAGCTTAAAGGGAACATTACCGGTGAACTATTTTCACTGTACTGAAATGGTAGCGAAATGTAATTGGCGTAGCTAGGGGGGGCGCGCGGTGGGGGCAATCCGCCCCGGGCGGCACTCATTTAGGGGCGGCATTTGAGTGCATTTGAAAAGTACAACCATTTCCGACAACCGCCCTTGTTTTTTTTAAAGGAGACCAAGGTGAAACAAAAATATTCGTAATTTCGAGTCTTAATTAACGATTCGCACATTTGTTTGATTACATAGTGGATATTATAACTAACGCAAAACCGTTCAAAAAATTTTAATCGCTCAAAAAACGTATCCATTTGTTTGGAAAACTAAGCGGTATAAGTCACAAATGACGATTTTATAAGAAAACTACCCAAAAACACATCACCACTGGGCCGAATAATTTGTGCTATTAATATCGCCAAGACAGTTTTTACGTGGAATTTCGACATTCGCAGAATGATGCGCGAACAAGTACCTACAAGGCATGGTGGTTTAAATATTGTATTTAACTTGCAAGTAGTAATTTATATTACTGTTTCAGTTTTCAGTTAATTATTGTAAGGTAAGTTATTAAAAATTAAATTTATTATCTTTTTATTGCATTAAAGTAGCACACATAATTTGTGTTTTTCATTAAGATACTGTTATTCATTAAGCATGTTACGCCTATCAAATTAAAGTAATAGTAATGTGTAAATAATTTGAATTCGTCTATTTTATGGAAAATTATTAAGATTTATGACAAGAAATTGTAAATATTCATATTTCTCTGTTAATAAACACCACAATAGGCATAATAATTTCGAAAAAGACCTTTAAACTTTCAAGCGTCTTGGAAAAATTGACATCTGAAGAAGTAACTAGGAAAACGAGATCATATGCTGGAATTTTACTCAATTCAATGCAATCTTTTTCTCTTCTATGTTATCTCAATTTATGGGAACCCGTCATTTTTTAAATTAATGCAAAGCCATTGCATGGAACAAAGAGATGTGCTAATACAAAATGCTGTTATATGAGCCAAACAATTTGTGAAGAGATGGAGATATCAACTGAACGCTGAGTTAGAAGAAGAAAAAATATGAGTAATGACAATTCAGAAGACGTGGTTCTATCTTTAGAACAAGAAGTACAACGAGAAATGTTTTTATCCATGGCTGGAATTATAAAATAAAATAAAATAACGCTTTGATGAGTTGCATTTCCTTGCAAGAAAATATTCGTATATAATACCATGTAACCTACTAAATGAAGCATTTGAACATCAAATAAATTACTTTATTGACATTGACAGTTCAATATGGAAAGAAAAAGGATCCAGGTTTTTATGGCTGTACCTATACTCCAAGAAGAGGCATTATGTTAGAAAAACGGGGGAAAAGGTCCCCTTATCTATTAAAATTTATTCAACAGTATATATTGGAAAATTCTGTACCCAATATTGTAATTTTGCTATGAAATTTTTCAACTATTGCTATCAGTGTCGCTAGTTGTGAAAAGAGCTTCTCCAAACTGAAGTTGATAAAAAATTATCTTTGTTCCACAATGAGCGATTAAAGACAACAAAATCTTGCAATACTGTCCATAGAAGAACAAGTTATTTCAAATAATTTTAATTTTGATAGCATAATACACGATTTTTTCTATTATGAAAGTTAGGAAAGTAAATGTATAAATATGTTTACATACTAATGTACAGAGGCGTAACTGGGTTTTTGATGCCCTTGCCTATTTTATTTTTGGCGCCTTTTATTTAACTAAAAATTTAAAAATTAGAGATTTAGCGGCGCCGTTTTGAACTGGCGCAGGCCGGCGCCCATGGCAACTGCCCCAATACCAAGCCGTTGTTACGCCACTGCTAATGTATACAATTTCTCTGTTTGTAAAAGAACAAAAATCATTTATTTATAAATACAAAATAAAAGAATAGTAATTGGTAATGTTTTGTGGGTGTAAATTTGAAATATGTTTTGTCTCATGGGGGGGGGACCTTTCGACCTCAGTAACTTTCTTGTGGCCTTTAAAAAAGTATCTTGTATTTTTATAAATGTGTATTTATAGGTATATAATCTAATGCGGCCTCTGTTATTACTGGTTGCATAAATATGGCATGCAATGGTAAACATGTTCCCCACCTTTACTTCGTTTCAATTACAATTATTTATTCATGTTTATTAATGTTTAAAAATCATAACATAATCGACTAAGTGGCCGTCCATAAATGACGTCACGCTATTTTGGCTGATATTTTACCCCCTCCAGTGGCGTCACTAGGGGGGCGGGGGGGCGGGCCGCCCCGGGTGACACCCATCAGGGGGTGACACCCATCAGGGGGTGACACCCATCAGGGGGTGACACCCATCAGGGGGTGACACCCGAGCCTAAAATTTTACTGTGTACGAATTTATGTCAGAAACCAAAAGATGACAAATTTTTTAATCTAGAAAGAAATTAAGAAATACAATGAAATACGTTAAACGCGAAAATTCTTATTAAAAAATATCAGTTAACTTGCAATAATAAAACAGTCCCAACACACGAACAATATTAAAACAAATTAGGAAAAATAGAAAAGAAATAGTCGCAGCAGATAGATCTTTAAAAAAGGCTGGAATGAAAGAGGCAGTGTCTTCTGTTTTAAAAGATGTAAAGCCATTTGGGCTTGGACACACCGACAGCATGAACGAATCCCCCCTCCTACGATTTTTATCACCCAAAGAAAAAAAATCAAAAGATGGGTTTTCTTTGTAGATGTTTTTCTTGAGTAAAATTATGATTTCAATGTCTTTGAGATTATATTTTTTATATATATATTTATTTATTAAAGGCGTGAAAGCATAGATATGCATGTTTATATACAGGTAGTCCTCCGGTTACGACGGTCGCATCCCGACTTACGCTGTTTAGTGCTTACGAACGCGCCCCCGTAAAGAATAGTATTACGCGTTATTCCGTATTTTAAAAAAAACTAAATCACGAGGTAACGAATTCTTTTCTCTATTTGAAATAACAAAAATTATTGAAAAATATGTATGATTATTATCTCAACCTACAACTTTCGTTTGCAAATTTTTCAAATGGCGAAGTTTTCAATCAAGTCAATAAAGCTGAGTAAGCTTACAAGTTCCTTTTCAATGCTCATTAGAGAGAGCATATTCAGCCTTTTTCGTCCCATGCAAATTCTAAAACATTATATATTCTTTTCAAATTTGAAAAGGATTGCTCTCAACTGCAGTTTGATGTCATCATTGAAAGATAGATGCGAAGTGCGATGTGTACATTTGTAAAGGACTGTGTGAAATATAGCTAATTCAAAAGCAGAATTTTGTTTTAGCTCTGTGCAAGTTTTTTGAGTTTCGTTTTGTGCTAATTCCTTTTCCTTACCCTGAGCCTGGGGCTGGACAATAACTTTTTAAAGAGTTCTGAAAATTGGACTAATTCTGAAGGTAAGCAGTCTTCGAAATCACTCATGAAGCTACATGTGGAAGAAAATCAGAAGCCCCGAGCCTAGTGCTCTTTATGGATCTTCCCGGAAGGCCCTCCTTAGCCATCTGGCCTCCAAAGGGACAGCTTCTGAGGCGACCACCTGGGCATCCAGGACATACAGTCGAAGATGCCTCCCACTAAGTTGCCCTCACAAGGAGGTTATGGAATTTCCTACTACGACCCGCTACCACTTTGGCGCCATCCCGGCAAAGCACACGGGTCTCCATGGTTAGGACCGCCGCAGACCGGGGGATCATCAAAGACCTACCTAGGGTGCAACCCCCACTGGAAAGTTTCCTCAGAGCTGGCGTCCAATGCGTTCTTCGCGGCACTTTTTGCTAATCCGTACTGGCGCTCCTGGCCCTAAACCGGCACCGCTCGATGGCGTTGCTAGTAAATTGAGGGGGACGAAACGGTTGCTTCGGATTTACCCGACCCCTTCTTCGAAATCACTAAACTAAACTAAACACATATTCTGTAGGCCTGAGACTAATCTCTTAAGGCCTTGGCTAGTACCTGGGCAATCTGCTCCATCTATTGAGCATTGCCATACAACATTGTCTTTACGTGGGACTCTTCCGCCTCCCTCACCCCCGGCCATATCAAACGCCGGGCAAGACGTCACCAGGTGTACGACCGTCTCAGAGGCTTGGCTGCAATGACGGCAGTTCGAGTCCCTGTTGTGGTCTAGCCTGTGAAAGTATGAGTTGGTTGGGCAGTGTTCTGTTCTCATATGAGTCACTAAACTCTGGTATTTGCGACTCAGGTTCCACCACTGGTCTGAACGGCTCGGCCTGGGCATGTTAGCGAATACCCCCCTGGCTGTCGTGTATTCAGCCCACTCCTGGTACCACTTATTCCGGAAGTGGTCCTTTAGCCAGGTTTTAGCCCCAAGATAAGTGACTGGGGCCTCTCGTTGGGGCAGGGCCGCTCCTGCTTTGGCCAGGGAGTCTGCCTTTTCATTGCCGTTAACATTCACGTGGCTCGGGATCCACTGCACTGTTACCTTACCTCCAAGTCTTTCGAGCCTACCCACGTCCTCCAAGATGGCGTCAACCAAGTGGGTACTACGCTTCTCACTAGCCAGGACTTCGAGGGCAGATCTCGAGTCACAAAACTTCGAAATCACTTGAATGTTCTTCCATTAATTTGGCTGCTGCCCATCGGGTGGCGAAAGTGCTGAACTCAGTTAGGTTTGTAAGAAAGCCAAATTTCTCATGGATGTATTTATATGCACCTAACCAATGTTGTAGGGCTTAAGAAAGTTTGTCAATGATTACCAGAACTACCTCAATCTTGAATTTTTTTTCTTTAGGAGAATACTGTTTTGTTGATGTCCCTTTATCAAACTGACGCTTTCTTTTTTGTTTGATAGTATTGAAGATTGTTTACACTGTTTTTACCACGGACTTTTCCTTTCCTTTGTCTTAATATGTGTAAAATTAAGAATGCTATTTTTTTTAACAAACTCAATGAGAGACTTCCTTTCTAAAATTGTTTCCCAAATTTCAAGTAAAATAGCGACTTCCAGTTGTTCAATTTCCTTTAGAAATCCTTCTTCTTCAAGTCGGCAGTCACGTGGCTGATTTTCATTCGTTGCTAATTCTTCCAGTGCTGCGATATTCCCATGGTATGAGCTATTAACAGACCTTACAGCATAATGTCAGGCTGACCATCTTGTGTCAGACAATGCTTTGTTAGCATGTATCAATTTCATATGTTTTTTAAGTACCTGTCAACGATGAGTAGATGCAACAAGTTGGGTATAAAGATTTTGCAGAAGACAAAAAAATCTGACCGCAGTAGGACAACCTGCTGCTCTTTTCCCAACCAAATTAAAGGAATGAGCTGTGCACGGCATATAGTGATCTACAATGCACTTTTCACGAAGAATAGCCTGGTTTCCGTTATACTTCCTACTCATTTGCAGCATTGCCGTATGACTGTCCAAGGCATTTTCAGGGATTCGTACAAACATAATGGCCTGCATCTTTATTATACACTATAATTCATAAAAAGTTTGGGGGCCCTTAAATTATTGGGGGCTTTAGCCCATTCATCACCCCACCCCCCTTTTAATCCACCATAGAAGGGGTCCACGCATCTGTGACGATGTGGTACGAGGAGGGGGTTGTTTAAGAAATGTAATGTCACATCAAAAACGTGAAACTTTAAATAAAAGTTCCACTTAAATATTTGATTGTTTACCATTTATTTAATTACGTTTTCAATGACTTCACGCGTGTTACGATATTACAGGGCAGACTTACCCTAAATACATATTTAAATGACAAAAAATAATTTGCAACATGCTAATTTTTATTGAGAAAATACGGCTTCGGGGAGGGGTGTCAAAGATTTGTGACGTCTTATCGTAAAAAAGGGGTGGTGTCTAAGTTTTTGTGACAAAGTATGACGCCGGGGGAGGGTGGGGTAAATATCGGCAACCTCGCGTGACGTCATTTATGGACGGCCCCTTCAGTCGTGAAGGGGTGACACCATGAGCTACCGCCCCGGGTGACACCCACCCTAGTGACGCCTCTGACCCCCTCCCCCCTCGTCACACGTTGTCACAAAAACTTAGACCCCTTCTTCAATAAGACGTCACAAAGCTTTGACAATAAAGCTGTATTTTCTGTTTGAAAATGAGATGAGCATGTTTCAAATTATATTTTTGCCATTTAAGTATGTTTTAAGTGTAGCGCTGCATTCTAATATCGTAACACGCGTTTTACATAAAGGTCATTAAATAAAGTGTCAGTAATCAAATATTTAAGTGGGAATTTATTTAAAGTTGCGCGTTTTGACGTGACGTCACATTTCTTAAACACCCCCCCCCCTCGTTACACATCGTCACAAACGTATGTGACTCCCCCCCCCAGGTGCGTGACGTCATTTATGGACGGCCCCTAAAAAGGGCGGCAAATTGGAGACCGCCCCGGGCGGCAAAAGTTCTAGCTACGCCACTGCCTACAACTGACATCTTACACGATCAAAGTATCCAATACTTTTCAATTACCCACCACCACTGATAAGATATTTGTAATTGTCGTCATCAACCACTTCTAGAGTTGTAACAGAGCAGACCTTATATGTGTATACTTCTCTTTTTAAAAAAATTACCTTACGGTAAATGTAATAAAAAGTTTAAAATACATTGCAACCCCCTCCCACACACACACACAGATACACAGACATAATTGAGACCTATTACAGTAATGTTACAAATAAAATTGTCCCACTGCCTACATGAATTTGCAAGTACGTTGATAAATGTTGGGCTGTTTTGCTTAAGTCATTAACTATTGATTGACACTGAGGGCGCCCACTGGGTGTAAAGGGAAACAAACAAGGGGTGGGGTGGTGTACCAAACAACAGTTTAGTTTACGTTAAGACAAGAATGTAATCGGCTCTCCATGTCAGGAGATCGCGCTATGTTCTACTTTTAAATTTACCGTACTTAGTACTATAGTAGTACTATCACTACTAGACAACTTTACCGTACTTAGTACTATAGTAGTACTATCACTACTAGACAACTTTACCGTACTTAGTACTATAGTAGTACTGTCACTACTAGACAACTTTACCGTACTTAGTACTATAGTAGTACTATCACTACTAGACAACTTTACCGTACTTAGTACTATAGTAGTACTATCACTACTAGACAACTTCAAATATTTTTTTAAAAAACATTTAAATTTTTCAAACCCCATAATAAATAAAATATTTTAAAAATCTTTTTTTTAAAAGCACACGCCCGTATTGATTACAAACTGGCCGTTCTCTGCCACAACTTCTTTTCGGACTCATGCCCATCGTATCTTACTGAACTTTTGTCGGTCTACTCACCCACTCGCCAGCTACGATCTTCTGCAGACACACGCGTTCTCTCTGTTCCTACGACACGCACAGTGGCGTAGCGAGGGGGGGGCAGGGGGGACATATGTCCCCGGGCGCCACGTTAGAGGGCGCCAAAATGAGTATTAAAACTCACTACGTAATTTTATTCTGATGTAAACTATTGTATCCCAAATACGTTTGCAGGATTGAATTTTGGAGCTCCAAAAATATCTTCATTACAAACCAGTTGGCAAGCATGATTTTGGCGCCCCTATTGAGCGTTAAGGGGCGCCATTCTACTCATAAATAAATGACACATCCACAATGATGAATTTCTGATGGCGTTTAAAAAAAAGTGAGTTGCTGGGAGTGAGACTAGGGGAGCAGTAAGAGGCAAAGGTGATTCTATTAATAGAACAGACAGAGACGACACTAAAAGTAACCAAAATGACCAAGACAAGAAAAAGGAGTGGCTTAAAGCAGTGGTTCTCAACCTGTGGTCTGCGGAGCACCAGTGGTCCGCGAGCAAACCATGAAATTTACGCACTGTATGATTCATCGGGAAAGTCTAGCAAGTTAAAGAATTAACGCAGACTTAAAATATATTTTTAATCTTGCCTAAATAGTTTTTAAATTTTATCAAGGCTCGTCGATTAAATTCTCGTCTCTTTGTTTTCTTATGTTCGAATTTAATCTTGAACATTAACAGTTACTGATATATACTGAAGTTCGCTGGTTATCAGACTGTTTGAATAACGTGATGACGTAAGAGAGTTTCTTGTAGAAAAAACTCAAAGCTTGTTGATCATTTGAACAATAGCTTATGGGTTGCTGTTTTGGCTTATTTGGCTGAAATTTTTGAAGAACTCAATAAACTTAATTCAACTCGGTAAGGAAAGCAGACACATTTAATTACTCTCAGTGACAAAGTGTCTGCTTTTACGAAAAAGCTTGATCTTTGGAAAAGAAGATTATTTCAAGGTACCTTTGAGATGTTTGATCAAGTGTACGAAACCACCGAGAAACCAGAAAATGCTGAAATAAATAAACAAACTGTTGATAAATTTGATTTCTGGTCATATTCAATCAATGCAGAACCATTTAAATTCTACTTTTGTGATTTTTAACGTTCAGTGGTTTTTCGTGGGTGTCCAGTCATAATTTCGCACACATTCACTCATCAAATAAAAAAAATGACCAACATCGTAATTAAACCAATTCATTGAACTGACCAGCGATAGCACTTTGAATATGTTGCATCAGAAAGTGGGCTTAATGAAATTTTGAGTACTCCTAACTGTCTCAGCTAGCTTTTAAAATACGTTTACCCGTTGCAACTTTGTGAAAATGGATTTTCTGCATTGCTTACAATAAAAACAAAACATCGTTGTTACTAAATAAACTAAAACGGCAGTCTTTTTAATACAAACTACTGTTTATGACTTTTTATGTTTTTTTATAGTAAGCAAGTAGAATTAAATAAGAAGACTATGAGACTAATATAAATGACTTTTGTTCGTTACAAAAGAAAGCCATTACAATATTGTTTTTGGAGCACGCAAATCGTAGCATATTAGTATAGTTTTACTAACTAACATGTATATTACTTATTGCTAGCTATATACACAGTTAATTATATTTAACTTTCCAGCACGGCAGTAGCACAATTTTTAGTAGCGGTCCGTAGCTAAGACACACATTTTTCCAAGTGGTTATTGAATCTCAAAAGGTTGAGAACCACTGGCTTACAGAATGGTTAATTCGCATCCCTTTGCTGCATGCTGTGACTCTTTAAAAAAAATCTTACTTCCCCAATCGCAATGTGGAGAGAGTAAAGTGGGGGAGAGGAGGGAAGGTCTCTCCTCTCACGGGCTTCCGTCGGTATGTCAAAGCAAGTTGGATTCCTTTCATATGAAATAGCAGACACCGCCTCTCTTTCCTGTCTCTCTGTGATCAAACTTGTTGCTCAGCATGATCCACTGTTAGAAAAACACCTACAACATGCCCGAGATAATCCAGGTTCAATATCTTATTTTTCACCGGAAATCAAAAATAAATTTATCCACCTGCTTACATCGACTGTAAGGAATCAGCTGTCGAGTGAAATCAGAAAAAAACAAGTTCTACGGTATCTTACTTGACTCAACATTTGATCTAGGACACCGGGAACAGTTTTCTCATCAGATTTTTGGATGTGGATTTTTAAACTAAAAAAAGTAATCATCAAATATCTAATCATTTTTGGATTTTGTACAGATACATTCCAAAGACGCAGCGAACCTGCTTGAAAGAGTTATCATAGAAAAAACTGGAATCTAATAGCACACCATTAGCCGACTGTCGGTCACAATGTTATGACCATGCTGCTGTAATGACTGGGCATACAGCGAATATTTGCCAGAAATCACAGAACATTGTGCATCAACTGTGACAACCACAGCTTAAACTTAGCAAGAGTATGCTCAGATAAACAGGATCCAGTTACTGTCATGTTTTTTTTTGGAACAGTTGAGAGTATAAATTTTTGTTTTCTCTCGTTCAACAACTCGTTGGGAATAATTAAAAAGATTTGTGCCAATCACAATGAAGAGGTAGTCTGAAACACGTTTGAGTGCACGATCAGAAGCTGTTAAAGCTATCTATGAGGACTAGATGAACTGGTAGGGCTGTTGGAAAAATTATTAGAACATACAAATATGACGCGTGAAGCAGAAGCTTTGCTTGTCACATCTGATTAACATAATTTTGTGACGTAAGGTCACATGTATGGTGGACGCGGGAAGAAAGGAGCATTTCTATTGGTTGAAAGTGTTGGGCGAACAGTTGTGTGTAGACTTCCGACAGGGAAGCATGATATTGAATAGCTCAAGATTTCCACGTTATATTACCTCAAATGATTCTTATGTGTACAATATATATGTATATTAAAGTTGTTTTGGATAAACGAATTCTTCAGTGAATTATTGTGCACAAGATTAATTACTGTGAGAACGCCTACATAGAAAGAGAAATATAAAGTTATATCGTTACATTGCTGTTAGGTATATTAAACTTTAACTTCCTATTTTTGTTACATTTCTGGCACATCATACTTGGGAAAATTGATTGTGTCCAGAAACGGTTGCAGAATCCAACATTCGTGATAATTTGAGCCAGGTTGCGGTAGACAATGGAAAAGAAGATGCACAACTTTGGGAATCGAGGTTGACATAAGGATTAGACGACATCGGAGGATGCCTGGAGAATTAACAAGCGATGCAGGGCTTTCTGCAGAAGAAGAAATTTCACGTGATATGAACAGCGTAATTGATAGACTCCAAAAAGAGACATCAATACGGTTTTTACGTCTAAAAACCTATACAACAAATTTGGATTTTTACTAGACTTCAAAACTCTTCTTGCTGAGACAAAAGTCGATACACTTCGTTAAAATTGCTAGATTTTGCTAATTTCTACGACACTGCCATCAATGGTCACGAATTGTGCACAGAAACCGGAGACTGCAAAATGCTGCTCAGTAACCGGACTGAAGTTCTACCGGAAACTCTTTTGGATCTTCTTGGTTTTATTGTTTCATATGCAGATGACGTATTTCCGAATCTGCGCATTTCACTTCAAATACTTCTAACAATTGCTGTTTCAACTGAAACTGTGATCGGTCCTTCAGCAAACTGAATGCTTATTTTGTCTAATTTACGTGATCAATGGGAGAAGATCGTCTTATTGGTCTTGCACTTCTTAGCATCGAAAGAGAAACACTTGAGAATATTGATTTTGACAACGTGATTGACGAGTTTGCGCCATTCAAATCAAGGAGGATCAATTTTTTGTAGACTATGTCTATTCGAGTCATGTATAATTAGCAGAGTTTTTTTTCAAATAATTTGTTTTCAACCGCATAGAGAAATATTATTCTGTATTCTATTTCATTAAAATACCAAATGCTTCGAAAATGAACCATATAAACCGTGAAATTTCATTTATTTATTTATTTTGGGGGGGGGGTCCGACAAGGGGCGCAGTTTTTGTGACATGTCCCTGGGCGCACATCACCCTAGCTACGCCACTGGACACGCACCAAAACATTTGGTGAAAGGTCGTTCTCTTTTTGTGCAGCCAAACAATGGAATTCTCTACCATTATACTTACGTAGTATTCAAACAACCAAGTCCTTCAAGACTGCACTTAAGACACATCTTTTCAAAATTTATTTTCAAAATTAATGAAACAACATTTCTTGTAAATGATTAACGTAGCTTATGTATAATGTACTGTAATTTTTGTGTTTGTTATGATATGAAAGTTAATTTAATACTTATAGGTATGTTATTTCTTTCATGTAAAGCGCTGTGAGCCCAGTTCCTTACTGGGATACAGCGCTATATAAATAATCAATTTATTATTATTTTATTTACATATAGAAAGTGCACTAAAACGAAGAAAATAAAAATTTTCAATCCGTGGACTGCATATAAAAGCGTGGGGCGCCCATCACAACTCATTTCTTATTGCAACTACTCTTTTGCATATAGATACATTTTTCTAATTAATATGATAGTAGCATTATATTCTGCACATCAAGTGGCAGGATAAGATCACGAATGTCGAGGTACTCAGGAGTCATATGCTGAGCATGCACTCAATCATGAGTGAGAGGCGCCTGCGGTGGTTGGGACATGTCCGCAGGATGAGCCCGGAGCGCATTCCAAGAGCCTTGCTTTACGGCGACCTGGCAACTGGTATGCGGAAGAGAGGACGCCCCTGCTTGCGCTTCAAGGATGTCTGCAAGAAAGACATGACTCTGGCGCAAATTGACCATAAAACGTGGGAGACCATTGCAGTGGAGCGCACCTCCTGGCTGACATAAGTGCGCGAGGGCATTCAAGTCGCGGAAGCTTCCCTTACAGCCAGGAGCGAGGAGAAAAGGGCCAGGAGAAAGGGGAAGTGGGTAGAGGAGCAGGAGGAATCGCCATCATCCCATGAGGATGGACGGATGTCATAGCATAGCATAGCATAGCATGTATATGATCAAAGTTGTGAAACTTTAAATGTTTATTAATATTCATATAAATTGTATTTATGTTTCGCAGCCTTGTACATGATAGCGAGTTGTGATGAGGGCCCCACGCTTTTATGTGCAGTCGATAGGTTCACGGATTGAATTTTTTTATTTTCTTCTTCTTAGTGCACTTTCTATATGTAAATAAAAGCGTGTGCTTTTTAAAAAAATATTGTTTTAATATTTTATTTTCTACTTTTTAGTATCAAAATTTTTTAATCAATTTTTCGACATAATCAATTCAATTTAACTAGTCAAACTTCATTGTCTATAACTTAAATGTGAAAGTGGTAAAAAGATAGATTATTAATTACAAATTTATGTGTTTAAAAAAGAAATCAGTTTCCCCGACTGAAAATTGAACCCAGTACCTCCAGGTCGAAAATCCATTACGTTAACAATTCGGTCAAGTAGGCTACACAAATACCAGTTGTTCCTCTTGTATTATCATGTCAATTTAGATTTAGTTTCGTATTACTGAGCTGTTTAACACCTGGAATGTGGTCACCGATGGCTGGTGGTGAACTCCGGTGACATTCACGTGAAAGTCAAGAATAGCACGGATACAGATTATATTTAAAGATAAACTAAAAAATTCATTTATTTAATTACGGTACATTCGATGGATCTGACATTTTGATACAATGTATTGTCATCCAAGATCTATCTGTGGTAAAATTTTGAGATCTCTAGGACCATCAGCAGTGGTTTAATTTTACGTTACAAGATTTGGCGGATGCAACATACAACATACAACATACAAACAGTGTGAGTTAAATAAAAGCGTGTAAAATGAGCTCATGTCAACATAAGTGTTCCCTCGTGTTCAAACATTTGGGAAATAATAGCCTTCCTCGTAAGGTAAACAACTTTTAGGCAAGGGCTACTACCGATATAGCAAATTTGCTAGTGGTCAGTATTTGTCATTATGGTCTATCTTAAAATGCAAATATTCTTCATGTATAATGTGTGTGTTTGAAAACAAAATAAAAAAATTTATTCAAATATTTAAGTCTAACTTTTATTTAAAGTTACGCGTTTTTAATGTGACGTCACACTTCTTAAACACCCCCGCCCCCTATCACACATCGTCACAAATCTGTGACCACCCCCCCCCCTTTTTTTTTAGGCACATGACGTCATTTATGCAGTAGCGTAGCTTGGTTCCACACACCCCTAACCACTATATCAAGGCAATATTATGAAAATCTAAGATGCGTAATAAACTATTTTTTAAACTGGCGTATCACCCGTCAAAAAGGACGGAAGTTTTCAGCTTAAATATATTTATTTTATAAAAAAGTACAATTTTTTTAGGGCGCCTACGGCGCTGACCTTTTTCAAAAGCCCAACTTGTCCTTGTTTGATAAATACGAAATATTTAACTTTCTGAAATGTACACAAAGTATTTTATAATAGGGGTTGTAGGGCGCCTACGGCGGCCACTTTGTTTGTTTTTTTATTATTTTATAATTAACCATCATCAAATCCCTCTTTTTACATTGATCCCTTTTCCAAAATTAAAATACATGTATGAGCGAAAACAATGACGTCATATAATTTTTTTTACAGCGCATCTTTAATTTGCACACCCTTTGATGCATTGGTGCAGTAATTTGGTTTTCCCAACTTTCTAAAATTAGTAGCGTCACGGACAGACATTGCAAATTATATTGTTTAATTATAATAATAACTAATCTCTTTAACAACGGATGGCGTAACTATGAGTTGTAAGTACTTTGTTATTATTATTTTTTTTTAAATTTTAAATTAGTTTTCAGATCTCAATTTGTCAGACATGTAGAGCTTTGCTGTCTCCTCCATTACGGTCAACAAGTAAATGTGAACTGAGTGCCCTAAAGGTGTGAGGCTACTGAGTACTGTGATGTCATGTGAACTGAGTGCCCTAAAGGTGTGAGGCTACTTAGTACTGTGATGTCATGTGAACTGAGTGCCCTAAAGGTGTGAGGCTACTGAGTACTGTGATGTCATGTGAACTGAGTGCCCTAAAGGTGTGAGGCTACTTAGTACTGTGATGACATGTGGATTGAGTGCCCTAAAGGTGTGAGGCTACTGAGTACTGTGATGTCATGTGAACTGAGTGCCCTAAAGGTGTGAGGCTACTGAGTACTGTGATGTCATGTGAACTGAGTGCCCTAAAGGTGTGATGCTACTGAGTACTGTGATGTCATGTGAACTGAGTGCCCTAAAGGTGTGAGGCTACTGAGTACTGAGTACTGTGATGTCATGTGAACTGAGTGCCCTAAAGGTGTGATGCTACTGAGTACTGTGATGTCATGTGAACTGAGTGCCCTAAAGGTGTGAGGCTACTGAGTACTGTGATGTCATGTGAACTGAGTGCCCTAAAGGTGTGATGCTACTGAGTACTGTGATGTCATGTGAACTGAGTGACCTAAAGGTGTGATGCTACTGAGTACTGTGATGTCATGTGAACTGAGTGCCCTAAAGGTGTGAGGCTACTGAGTACTGTGATGTCATGGGAACTGAGTGCCCTAAAGGTGTGATGCTACTGAGTACTGTGATGTCATGTGAACTGAGTGCCCTAAAGGTGTGATGCTACTGAGTACTGTGATGTCATGTGAACTGAGTGCCCTAAAGGTGTGAGGCTACTGAGTACTGTGATGTCATGTGAACTGAGTGCCCTAAAGGTGTGAGGCTACTGAGTACTGTGATGTCATGTGATCTGAGTGCCCTAAAGGTGTGAGGCTACTTAGTACTGTGATGTCATGTGAACTGAGTGCCCTAAAGGTGTGAGGCTACTGAGTACTGTGATGTCATGTGAACTGAGTGCCCTAAAGGTGTGAAGCTACTGAGTACTGTGATGTCATGTGAACTGAGTGCCCTAAAGGTGTGATGCTACTGAGTACTGAGTACTGTGATGTCATGTGAACTGAGTGTCCTAAAGGTGTGATGCTACTGAGTACTGTGATGTCATGTGAACTGAGTGCCCTAAAGGTGTGATGCTACTGAGTACTGTGATGTCATGTGAACTGAGTGCCCTAAAGGTGTGAGGCTACTGAGTACTGAGTACTGTGATGTCATGTGAACTGAGTGCCCTAAAGGTGTGATGCTACTGAGTACTGTGATGTCATGTGAACTGAGTGCCCTAAAGGTGTGATGCTACCGAGTACTGTGATGTCATGTGAACTGAGTGCCCTAAAGGTGTGAGGCTACTGAGTACTGTGATGTCATGGGAACTGAGTGCCCTAAAGGTGTGATGCTACTGAGTACTGTGATGTCATGTGAAATGAGTGCCCTAAAGGTGTGATGCTACTGAGTACTATGATGTCATGTGAACTGAGTGCCCTAAAGGTGTGAGGCTACTGAGTACTGTGATGTCATGTGAACTGAGTGCCCTAAAGGTGTGAGGCTACTTAGTACTGTGATGTCGTGTGAACTGAGTGCCCTAAAGGTGTGAGGCTACTGAGTACTGTGATGTCATGTGAACTGAGTGCCCTAAAGGTGTGAGGCTACTGAGTACTGTGATGTCATGTGATCTGAGTGCCCTAAAGGTGTGATGCTACTTAGTACTGTGATGTCATGTGAACTGAGTGCCCTAAAGGTGTGAGGCTACTGAGTACTGTGATGTCATGTGAACTGAGTGCCCTAAAGGTGTGAGGCTACTGAGTACTGTGATGTCATGTGAACTGAGTGCCCTAAAGGTGTGATGCTACTGAGTACTGTGATGTCATGTGAACTGAGTGCCCTAAAGGTGTGAGGCTACTGAGTACTGTGATGTCATGTGAATTGAGTGTCCTAAAGGTGTGATGCTACTGAGTACTGTGATGTCATGTGAACTGAGTGCCCTAAAGGTGTGATGCTACTGAGTACTGTGATGTCATGTGAACTGAGTGCCCTAAAGGTGTGAGGCTACTGAGTACTGTGATGTCATTGAACTGAGTGCCCTAAAGGTGTGATGCTACTGAGTACTGTGATGTCATGTGAACTGAGTGCCCTAAAGGTGTGATGCTACTGAGTACTGTGATGTCATGTGAACTGAGTGCCCTAAAGGTGTGAGGCTACTGAGTACTGTGATGTCATGGGAACTGAGTGCCCTAAAGGTGTGATGCTACTGAGTACTGTGATGTCATGTGAACTGAGTGCCCTAAAGGTGTGATGCTACTGAGTACTGTGATGTCATGTGAACTGAGTGCCCTAAAGGTGTGAGGCTACTGAGTACTGTGATGTCATGTGAACTGAGTGCCCTAAAGGTGTGAGGCTACTGAGTACTGTGATGTCATGTCAGGAAGTGAAATGGGAAAACTGACGTCACATCAATATCTCCAGTCCATGCCCAGGGTTTAATGAGAGAATCAGCTTTGATAAATATAAGACCGCCATGAGATCTAGCGGGCAAACTAGATCTGCCAATAAACGACTTACCACAACTACTTTTTTTAACGGTCTAAACTTGAATTACTTTGACAAGAGTGAAGAGAGAAAAACCAGGGTGGGGGAGGGGGGGGGGTAGAAAAGGTTGAGAGAGAGGGGGACGGGAGTGGTGTGGTGGTGGGCAGGGCGAGGTAAACCAACACTGGCGGATGTGGAAGGCGAGAAAGCCAAACACGAACTGAGAGAGAGGCACGAAGCACAAGGATTGGCATGGCGGTGTAGAGGGATGCTCCACTCTAGACTTTCCACAGGGTCAAGGTCATTCTATGAAAGCCTCGTGTCCAAAGGTTTGTTTGATCTCGGTCTGACACTTGTGCGCCAGATGACAGTGAGCCCGTGTCTTTTTGCCACGTGGGTTCTGAACCCCCCCCCCTGGTTGGGGGTGGCTAGAGGTGCAGGGAGGGATGCCACCTGAAACAATAAAGTTTGCTGGAAGCAGGAGAGTTGTGAAACTTGACAGGAGAGTTGTGTAACTTGACAGGAGGGTTGTGAAACTTGACAGGAGAGTTGTGAAACTTGACAGGAGAGTTGTGAAACTTGACAGGAGAGTTGTGAAACTTGACAGGAGAGTTGTGTCACTTGACAGGAGAGTTGTGTCACTTGACAGGAGAATTGTGTAACTTGACAGGAGAATTGTGTCACTTGACAGGAGAATTGTGTCACTTGACAGGAGAATTGTGTCACTTGACAGGAGAATTGTGTCACTTGACAGGAGAATTGTGTCACTTGACAGGAGAATTGTGTAACTTGACAGGAGAATTGTGTCACTTGACAGGAGAATTGTGTCACTTGACAGGAGAATTGTGTAACTTGACAGGAGAATTGTGTCACTTGACAGGAGAATTGTGTAACTTGACAGGAGAATTGTGTAACTTGACAGGAGAATTGTGTCACTTGACAGGAGAATTGTGTAACTTGACAGGAGAATTGTGTCACTTGACAGGAGAATTGTGTCACTTGACAGGAGAATTGTGTAACTTGACAGGAGAATTGTGTCACTTGACAGGAGAATTGTGTCACTTGACAGGAGAATTGTGTCACTTGACAGGAGAATTGTGTAACTTGACAGGAGAATTGTGTAACTTGACAGGAGAATTGTGTCACTTGACAGGAGAATTGTGTAACTTGACAGGAGAATTGTGTCACTTGACAGGAGAATTGTGTAACTTGACAGGAGAATTGTGTCACTTGACAGGAGAATTGTGTCACTTGACAGGAGAATTGTGTAACTTGACAGGAGAATTGTGTCACTTGACAGGAGAATTGTGTAACTTGACAGGAGAATTGTGTCACTTGACAGGAGAATTGTGTAACTTGACAGGAGAATTGTGTCACTTGACAGGAGAATTGTGTAACTTGACAGGAGAATTGTGTCACTTGACAGGAGAATTGTGTAACTTGACAGGAGAATTGTGTCACTTGACAGGAGAATTGTGTAACTTGACAGGAGAATTGTGTCACTTGACAGGAGAATTGTGTCACTTGACAGGAGAATTGTGTCACTTGACAGGAGAATTGTGTCACTTGACAGGAGAATTGTGTCACTTGACAGGAGAATTGTGTAACTTGACAGGAGAATTGTGTAACTTGACAGGAGAATTGTGTAACTTGACAGGAGAATTGTGTCACTTGACAGAAGAATTGTGTGTGTCACTTGACAGGAGAATTGTATCACTTGACAGGAGAATTGTGTAACTTGACAGGAGAGTTGTGTAACTTGACATGAGAATTGTGTCACTTGACAGGAGAATTGTGTCACTTGACAGGAGAATTGTGTCACTTGACAGGAGAGTTGTGTACCTTGAAAGGAGAGTTGTGTCACTTGACACGAGAGTTGTGAAACTTGACAGGAGAGTTGTGAAACTTGACAGGAGAGTTGTGTCACTTTACAGGAGAGTTGTGAAACTTGACAGGAGGGCAAGGTCCAGTTTTCAAAACGTCTTGTTCTAAAATTCAGATTTTTTGCTGTGAAGTTTTGTGAATAACTAAAATAATCAGTCTTACTACAGTAAGAGTGCATCAACAGACATACTAACGCGCACACCTAGATAGATAGATATATGAATTTTGGGGCCGTCCATAAATGACGTCATGCACCTAGGGGAGAGGGGGGTCCACACATTTGTGACGAGGGGGAGGTGGGGGGTGTTTGAGAAATGAGACGTCACATCAAAACTCGCAACTTTAAATAAAAGTTCCAATTAAATATTTGATTGCTCGCAATTAATTTAATGACTTTTTACATGGCTTCACACGTTTTACAATATTAGAGTGCATCATTACACGAAAAATATACTTAAATGACAAAAAAGTGATTTGAAACATGCTCTTTTTCAAATAGAAAATACTTTTTTATGTGGGGGGGGGGAGACAAAGCTTTGTGACGTCATATTGGAGGGGGGTCTAAGTTTTTGTGACGACGCGTGTCGAGGGGGGGGGAGTAAAGAATTTGCCAAAATCGCGTGACGTCATTTATGGACGGCCACATATCATATGCGCAAATCTAGTTAGCTAGCCGGCTAGATAGATAAATATATTAAACACACGCATATCTGGTTAGCAATGTAGGTGAATGACTTCCATTCTCACGTACTTTGCTAGCTAGGTGAATAGATAGAGAGTAAACCACTGGGACTGATTACACAGTGCCATTTCAGAAGTAACGGCAATGTTCCCTCTAAGGTTTGTTGGTCCGTGTGCAAAGGTTTGTTGGTCCGTGTGCAAATGTTTGTCTGTCCGTGTGCAAAGGTTTGTTGGTCCGTGTGCAAAGGTTTGTTGGTCGGTGTGCAAAGGTTTGTTGGTCCGTGTGCAAAGGTTTGTTGGTCCGTGTGCAAAGGTTTGTTGGTCCGTGTGCAAAGGTTTGTTGGTCCGTATGCAAAGGTTTGTTGGTCCGTGTGCAAAGGTTTGTTGGTCCGTGTGCAAAGGTTTGTTGGTCCGTGTGCAAAGGTTTGTTGGTCCGTGTGCAAAGGTTTGTTGGTCCGTGTGCAAAGGTTTGTTGGTCCGTGTGCAAAGGTTTGTTGGTCCGTGTGCAAAGGTTTGTTGGTCCGTGTGCAAAGTAAGAAAGCTCCTGTGCATAATTGCGCAGCATCCATCTGTGTTCAATATTTTACCAAATTTGCTGCGCGGTAATCTAAACTGCTGCGCGGCGTCAGTTAGGTATCTGCGCGGCTGCGCAGCTTAAAGGGAACATTGGTAACGAGGCATTAACTGTAAGAGTAAGATGTCCATTGAGTCTATGACATGTACACCTTGCTTATGACATGTCAAATGTACAAATGACAACTTACATTCCACTGTAAGTTCAGTGGTTAAAAAAAAAGACAAAACAACTTGTAACTGCAATCGATGACTGAGATTAAAACTGAAGTTGGACATTTTGACCCCTGGCAGAATCACATCATCCTCCATCACTATCAGCACAGATGTGGGGATCTCAGACTCAGTAAAGGAGATTGCCCAACCCATCTCTCGGGTGTGTGCCGCCTGGTCTGTCTCTAGCTTTGGTTCCACGCTCACATATGTAAATAGCAGGTGTGCTAACAAAAACAAACTGTGACCCGGAGATCACCGACAAAACCAGCGACTGGTGCATGCCTTAGGGCCAAGATGAAAAGTTAATTAAATTCGTCAAGTCAAGTTAGAGCTTGGCCAAATGGCGAAGAGAGACGAATAAACTTTCAACATCTGAGTTCTCAACATGCAAACTTTCAACATCCAAAATTTCAACATGCAAAAGTTCAATAATTTTCAACATCTGACTTAAAACATAAAAAAATTCAACATCCGAATTTCAAGATTAAACTAAATAAAATAATAATTCCAAAGAAAAGTATAAGCCTAGTTACTTTTTTTTATATTCTAAACCTTTTTTTCATTTAAAATATATTTGGTAAATATTTGTGACTCAACATATTGTTATGCTTCAGTAAGAATGAGATATTCGTCAATATAGTGATTTGCAGTTTGCATCAGATGTGAAAATGAAGCAAAGAATAAAGACGCATTCGCAAGTAACTACGTCTAATGCTAAAGACAACCATTGTTCCTTAAGCGAAACATAACATTTCAAAACCACAATCATTGAGTTTATTTAGTGGCATTTAGATTTGACCAAATAATATACGTATATATATAGTGGGGGTGGGGAATATACGTATATATATAGTGGGAGGTGGGGAATTTTTTTTTGTTGTTGTTTTTTTAAATTTATTTTGTTTGGTTAAACATCATGTTTGAAATAAGATGAAGTAATTTATGCTACTAAATAACTGCACCAACTAAAGTTTTACATGATTCTATGAATTTTGGCTTGTAGGAGAGAAAGTTGCACATGATTTTATGAATGTTGGTATTTAGAGGAGAAAGTTGTACATGGTTCTATGAATGTTGGTTTGAGTGAGAGAAAGAACACCTAGGGCGAGTAGTGATTCAACAATAAGTTCATTAGCATCATGGGACGAGAACTGGCAAAAAAACTGGCTTATGCCTATGCTAACGCACTCCTCCACTTGGGTCTAGAGCCGCACGTGTGTTTTGTTTCTCCGTGTGTCAGTGCTGGGTGAAGAAAAGCAGCGAAATGGCAAATTAATGACAAATGTGTCGATACTACATCTGTTTCTTGTAGAGCCACGAACCGAGGGATAGGGAAGCGATGGCTTTCAGGAGGGGAGGGAATGCATTCGTTTAAGGCAAGGGGAGGTAAGAACAGGCTTAAAAATATTTTGAGGTTAGTATTAAAACAGACGGAGATTGTCGAGGGGGGGGGTTGAGAGAAAGCAACCAGGGAGACAAATCAAAGTTAAGTTTTTAAGGTTGACATTCATTTCCCCCCAAAACTAGCAGGAAATGTGAGCTTTTAATTTTAGTGGTAAATCTAAGAACATTTTTTAAAATCACCTTTACTGATCCAACAAACGTGAACTTAGTTTAATAATGAAAAAGTCTACAACTGGTAAAGATGCATTCAGGTTCTCAAACTGTAATGGTGTAGATCAATTCATGCTTCCTGTCAAGGCCCCCCTCCCCTGACATTCTACTAGTATCTACAAGTCATTGAATTTCCCTCAGAAGTATTACCTACTTGTATAATACAGTAATAGTATAGCAATAGTATAGTAATCCCCTAGTGACTGCACCACCATACCCATGCCAAATAGTATAGTAATAGTATAGTCATCCCCTAGTGCAGGGGTTGGGAAACCATGGCTCGCGAGCCAGATGTGATTCTATTGATAACTGCACCTGGCTCTCAGACAAATGTTGTGACTATTGATAACTGCACCTGGCTCTCAGACAAATGTTGTGACTCTATTGATAACTGCACCTGGCTCTCAGACAAATGTTGTGACTTTATTGATAACTGCACCTGGCTCTCAGACAAATGTTGTGACTCTATTGATAACTGCACCTGGCTCTCAGACAAATGTTGTGACTTTATTGATAACTGCACCTGGCTCTCAGACAAATGTTGTGACTTTATTGATAACTGCACCTGGCTCTCAGACAAATGTTGTGACTCTATTGATAACTGCACCTGGCTCTCAGACAAATTTTGTGACTCTATTGATAACTGCACCTGGCTCTCAGACAAATGTGACTCTATTGATAACTGCACCTGGCTCTCAGACAAATGTTGTGACTCTATTGATAACTGCACCTGGCTCTCAGACAAATGTTGTGACTCTATTGATAACTGCACATGGCTCTCAGACAGATGTGACTCTATTGATAACTGCACCTGGCTCTCAGACAAATGTTCCATTATTAACAAAGAAAAAGGTTTATTCAGACTCTTTGGATCTGCATATTAATTCCATATAAAAAACAGCATCACAATGTTATTAAAAAGAATTCCAGAGTCATAATTATTCTACTTTTAGTGTTGAAATTACACAAAATGCAAGCATTTACTTGGATGTTTATTTATAAACATAATTTATGGCTCTCACAGAATTAATTTTCAAAATATGTGGTGTTTATGGCTCTCTGGGACAAAAAGTTTCCTGACCCCTGCCCTAGTGACTGAACCACCCATACTACCAAATAGTATAGTAATAGTATAGCAATAGTATAGTAATCCCCTAGTGATTGAACCACTAATGCCAAATAGTATAGTAATAGTATAACAGTCTAGTCTGGTAATTATTCATTTAATGTTAAACATTGGTGCAAGTTAGTAATTTAGTTAATATAATTTAGTTAATAAAGGGAGTATTAATATTAAATTCTGACAAAAATCATAAGTGATAAATTGATAAACATTACAATTAATTTATTTATACCATTACTATTATTGCTAGAAATAAAAATTAACTTTCTTTTTTACAGTCTTTGATGTATGTATTGCGGTAGCCTAAACAGAAAACCATTGCCATTCTAAGGAACTATCTTCAAACCATTCAGACATGCAAATAAGGGATCAGACTTATACTTAATTGACATATATTAAAGTAATTAAAAACAAAATTTACACATAACTAAATTTATCGCGTTTGTATTTATCAAATTTATGTAATCTTTAGTAATCTTTTGGGGGGATTTTTTTTTACACGTTGTGTCCATTTTATAATAAGTCTCTAGATTTTCTGTTAAAAGAATTATAATCTAAAAAAATATGGTCAAATTTTGGCTTTGATATCTTACTTGGTTAATTTGTTGTGAATTTTTAAAGTTCTTCAAATTTCTTACTTTTTGTGACCATACACAATTTAAAAAATTCTAGTTTATTTTAGTTTTAATTTATCATCTGCCTGTCAATTTCTTGATAAAGAGCTTTGCATTGTCTTTGAGATAATAGTAATTTTATATTTCTAACTGATTTGGTTAATTTTTTATGATTGTTTAAAAATGAAGAAAAATTGACTTTTTGTCTCCCTTTTCATTTTTTGTAAAATTGTGCATCTGCTAGTTTTGAATTGAATAAATTGTGTACATTTAATTATGTCACTGCCCTGAAAAAAATTGAGTTTGTTATATGTGTAGTTGTATGTTAGGTAAAGAAGTTTGAAAGCTCCCAAAATGTTATTTCAAAAGTTACAGGGCGTCAAAAACACACTTTTGCACACTAAGTGGTGGCGGCCATTTTTGAATTTTCAAAAATTTATAATTTTAAACCTATTACAGGTAGAATAATAATTTTTGCGGTTCTGTTCTAATGAAGATAAGCACTATAGAGGAGAGTATTCACATTGAACGTAGTTCTAATTTGAAATTTTCATTTAGAATACCTAGTAATAGTAAAGTAATAGTATAGCAATCCCCTAGTGACTGAACCACCCATGCCAAATAGTATAGTAATAGTAAAGTAATAGTATAGCAATCCCCTAGTGACTGAACCACCCATGCCAAATAGTATAGCAATAGTATAGTAATAGTATAGCAATAGTATAGTAATCCTCTAGTGACTGAACCACCCATGCCAAATCATGTTAAAATAATTGAAAACAATCAATTTACAATGCTTCTTTCATTATTTTTTATTTTCTTTCATTATTTACATTATGTACAGAAAAATCAATGACTACAAAGTTAAACACACAGCTGAGTCAGACTTTCACACATGTCCATCAATTGGTTCATCCCATTTGCTGCTACATGGGTATTAGAGGAAACAAACAACAGAACTCAAACTTTGATGGGCTCACAGATCTAAAAATTTAGAAAACATATTATGTAAACAAGGAGCATATTTGTATCACACACAAATCTTGCATTACCTTATATAACTGCAATAACTGAAAATAGTTCCTATATTCCCATGCACTCATATTTCAGGTGAGATCATATCCTGATAAGACTCTTTCTAGCAGTAAATATTATCTTCAGTACAAGCACGTACAGATCACTCATCCCAAAGCTCGGCCAATATAAGCACCTGCTCTATCTCTATTTCTTTAACTTGACTCAAGTTATAGATTCAATCCGTATCCCACAGTCATACCCTGACATACAAAGCCAAAGATGGAACTGTTTCAAAATATATTAATTGTATTTCAAGGGTCAGCTGACAATATCATTTAAATTTAATGATAGTGCAAACTTAACATTAGTGACCACCTCATCAAATGTCTTCTCATAAACTGTACATTGTGCAAGCCTTTGGAGCACTTGCACAGCCAAAAGGAACTACTGAAAATATAGTGGCCTAGCAATGCTATTAAGGATTGATCAGCTTGTCCATAACATGACGAAGTTCAACTCTGTACCTATATATGAGGTACAGAGATTGGACAGCAAATATAGGATGTGTCAAAGACTAAAATAAAAACTTAACCTTTTATGGCCCCCTCTCTAGGCAATTAATTGATTTTAAGACACTGTTCCTCTCTACTTCACCTTCTTGACCAAAATTTACAAGGGTACATAATTTCATCAACTTTCTTTTAGAATGTATGTATTTTGTGAATCCCTAGCTTGCAAACATGTGCATTGAACATTGGAAGATTGGATAGAACAAAAAATGATAAATGAACACATGAAATAAAGAAGGATTGAGATGTTAAACTAATGTAACACAAGTTGAATATGAAAAAATTATTCTCTACTATGAAGTACTCATTGAATTACATTGAAATGTTAAGTTATTTAAAGCAAAATAGAAGTTATTTCATGTCATGTTTACCCATAACATAAACATGGTGTTGCAATCATCAAACCAAGAAACACAGCAATTATTTTAATTCACATTCTCAGTCATATTATAATGAATGAAGAAAATGTATATCCCGGTGAATGATTCATTCTGACAATAGATAATGAGCACTACATTGGTAATAACAAGTCTTGTCTAACAGGCACTCCAGCTGACGGATGAGATGCCACCGAGACAGAAAGGACATTGACATAGGATTGCCCTTTAACTGGGAAAGAACATATTGCAGACATGATTACTGACAACACATCTTGTCTATCAGAGCTCAACCATTTATAAGGTATGCATTCATCAAGTTGATGAGACTCAAATTATGATTCAAATTCTAACAAAAATCACAAGCCTTAAAGCCTGATGAATGACAAATTAAATCAGTTATGTTGCCACTCATTCAGTAATAAATATTTACTGTCAGTAAAAGATAGATTAATAGTTTCAAAGTTACTCTTAAATTATTCAATGAGTTTTGTTTTAACAAGGTGTGAAATATTTTTTATGAGACTAACATTTCCCTTATTAGCTAGTTTCCACCTGTTTTATCTTTTAATTACACTCTTGGTATTTAGTCCAAATGTCCCATTACGTCTTTTCTAATTTAAACTTCTCAATATTCATGGTTTTTTTAAAGTTTCTATTTTCTAACTAAGAAACAAATATCTTATTTAAAGGTAAAAGACAAAAATGAATCACTTAATCCCTAAGTTTTGTTGAGGAGATGGCTGCACGTACAATCTTAGATGAGGGAGGTGAGTAAAGCCATGTGATAGGTCAGCTTATTTTAGATAGTGGTCAACCAACTCAAGTGTCATGCCACAACACCCCTGTAAAGTTCTCTTTCAGCCTATATTAAGTTCTACAGCAAGTAAGAAAATAATGTTGTGTTTGAAAAAAATATTTTTTTAAAGTGATCAATTTGTTGATTGAAACATTGATAATATCTCTAAAACAATTTGAGAAAATGTTAACTCATTGCCACTTATTAGAAGCTGGAAATAGACAAATTTCACCTTGAAATATGTAAATATGTACAATGTTAATAAAATAAGATTTTGTTTAACAAATGACAAATTCATTTGAACAGAAAGAACAAAAAATGCTGCCATATATAATTTGAATCATCATAATGGACACAAACAAAGGAAATTGTCTTTACATAAATGTGGCAATGTGTCATTTTAACTATCAATTTTTCTTCTTATTAGAACAAACTTAAGCAATGATTATAATTTGACTATAAGTAAGAAAGACTTTGGAAGCTAGAACCTGCAAAGTTATCAAACAACAAATTGGAATTTCTCACAGGCAAACAGGGGCTCTCAAACACAGAGGGACATAACTCCACAAAAGTTAATGTCATTTTTATTAGAATTAGAGGTAAATTTATGTTGTACTTTTGATCAAGTTTTCCTGCTTTTCAATAGGCATTACAAATAATAATTAAAAATTTTCTCAAAGAAAATTTGTATTTAGTTCCAGATATTGATGCAGTATCCAGGATTAACATTTGACCATCATTTTTATGAATACCGTCTAAGCTGAAAGCATCAGACTTATTTCAACTGGCTGATAAGTCCAAGAAAAGTAATATGTATACACTCTGTTATGAAATTATTGAACTTATATTACTCTATTGTCTTATCTTTGAAAATACTAATTTAAAAAAAAATGAAGCTTTCATAGCTATGCAGTTTTTAGTTTTTCACAACCAGAATAAATGAAAACTTCACAATATTCCATTAATCATAATTTAAGATTAATTATATGACATAAAGCTTAGTATCTCCCTGCAGCTGCCCATTTTACAATCCCTGTCAAAGTTGTAACCCAAAAATTTGTTATTGTTTTATAAACTGATTGTACCGAGTCACATGGTGTGGATGATTCACAAACTATTACAGGTATGTCTAAAAATGTGTTTCAACTGCCTAAATATTGTGCCATCTCAAGCTGCAGACATGACAAACTTTGCTGAGGTGTGTGCAATGTCCTTCCTGTCCCAGGGGCAGGGCTAAGGTTAGTGATGAGGAAAACTGGGTGGTGAGTCACCTGGTGGAGGGGGCTGAGGATGTGGAAACCTGGGCTTGGCCTCCAGTCTGGGATCTTTGTTAGAACGTCGCTCCCAGTCATGATAGTCTTCTCCTGGTCTCTCTCCCCTACGTTTTCTTTCACCCTGATAGTTGTGGTGACTGTGTTGATAAAGAATTTCGATAAATTGGGGAATAAGTAATTAAAAGTTATAGAGGCAAATGGAAATATTGTTGAGAAGCAATAAAAGTTGCTTATTTTAAAAATAACTTCTGCACACGTAATATCAATAGGAAACAATTTGTTGGAACTGAAATAACTATAAAAAAAATAAATAAATAGTTACTATGGCAGAGACCATAGAAAAAGAAGATTGAGTGGAAACTATATCGAACTCTAAGAATAACCGGTACAACAGTAATAACATTCTCTTTTATTCTGGACATGTCTGTTCTTATCTATCAATTAAATACTAATTAGGCAAAGCACAATCTTAACATATATTTATGGGTTGAGCAAGTCTCAAATTTACCAGCATGTCATCATTTTATATATGGTAGCAAAAAATGTATTTTAAAACGCTATCTATAATGTTTCACAACTGACCTATTTGGACCCCAGTCATCTCCACCACGCTCCCTCTCTCTGTTGTAATGTTGTGATTGTTGCTGACCACCACTTTGGTCCCGATAATGATTACCATACTCAGGACGGTAGTGGTCACTCCTATGTGGGTCAGGCCGATAACCTGCTCTATGCTCATTTCTTCCTCTGAAATCACGGTGGTAATGTTGACCCCCTGGTCCTTGACGGTCATTGTTAAACCTGTTAAAGAATAATATTTATTTAATCCATATTTTTAATTCTTGGAATTGTCAAACTTGATTTTCTAATTAAAATATTCCAGAGTTATGTTTTTAAAAAGTTTTTTATAAAGTGTAAATTTGCATAAATTTATTAAGTATTTGTAGTCATATAAACTATAAACAATACTTAATACAACTCTATATTCTAACAACATTTTATTGAGCACTGTTACAAAACTTTAAGCATGCCACATTCATGTCATGCTTTCAAATTTTTTGCATAATTGTATTAATACTCTAAGCTACTTGTGATTGTCAAGGAAAAATTGTGCAGCCAATTAGGTGTGATAAAAAGCTTGTACTTACTACTGCAAACAAAAAGCAATAACAATAAATTAAAAATTAAAAAAAATTTAAATTTGAGGAAACACACTTGATTCTAGACATTAAATTGTGATAACAGTACACAAAATATACAAGATATAACATTTGGAGAAATAAAAATGGACATGTAACAAAGGATTATTTTTGGGGAGCACAAATTAATCAGTGATATTTTTAACTAAAATATTTAATATTTTAAATCCCTTATATTAATTTCGCGGCCGTCTCTATCGTCATCTCATGGGCGGGCGGAAAAACAAAAGTAAAAAATGACCCACTTCCCGTGATCCGATCGAGCTGAAATTTGGCACACGGACCCGTCTCACCTTACAATGCATCGTATCAAAATTTCAGATGGATCGAACGTACCGTAATTATATTAATGCATTTATAGTTTATCCTTATATGGGGTATGTAATTCAAATTCACTGTTTGTTATTGTTTTTTTCCACGTGAGTTTGAGTTGACGCTTATACGTCGACCGTCGTGCCGACACCCCTTCACGTCCCATCCCCCGTTAAAAGACAGGGGACATCACTCGGTGTCAGTCTGTAAATGCTTATCGCGTTTGAAAATAATCAATACTGTTAGTTATGACTCATATATAAGGGATTTATAGTCAAAAACTTTGTTTTTACGGGTTTGTTTTATTATTAAATCCCTTATATTAACTTCGCGGCCGTCTCTGTCTGTCGTCATCTCATGGGCGGGCGGAAAAACAAAAGACAAAAATGACACACTTCCCGTGATCCGATCGAGCTGAAATTTGGCACACGGACCCGTCTCACCTAACAATGCATCGTATCAAAATTTCAGATCGATCGAACGTACCGTAATTAAATTAATGCATTTTTAGTTTATCCTTATATAACATATATAATTCAAATTCACGGTTTGTTATTGTTTTTTACAGTTTGTTATTGTTTTTTACGTGAGTTTGAGTTGACGCGACCCATCGAAGTACATTGTGCTTTTGTTTACATTTTACATGTCAGGCTGAGCTCGGTTGGTGACCAGACCCCCCCCCCAGGGTTATGAAGCAAAGTTGAGTTAAGACAGATTCAGTCTGTAAATGTTTGTCGCCTTTGAAAATAATCAATACTGTTAGTTATGTCTCATATATAAGGGATTTATAGACAAAAACTTTGTTTTTACGGGTTTGTTTTATTTAATAGTTAAAGTAGTGTTTAATCATATTTTTCTAAATGTTACTTTGGAAGTGAATATACCAAACTAGATTCCATTATTAATATATACACAGATGACATCCTAAACATTGCAAAAGGTTTTGAAAGCAAGCACAGTGGCACTGGTACACCACAAAATGGTATCACTCTAGAAATATAGATGAGCTGCAAATCTCATCTTCTTAATTTATTCAAGCTATTGGGTTAACTCTATTATCTCTAACTTTCTACATGAACAGTTCAAATGTTGATCATGAACAATAGAAAGAAAATCCTTGAGTTGTTAGTAGATTAGTTTCTTCAATGTATTCACCTGTAATAAGAATCTTTGGAGTCTGTAGTAGTTGCTGATGAGGCTCTGTCACCACGATGCGGCTCATGATGACTAGTGTAGGAATTGGGGTGGGGGTGGCGGTTGTATGCACTATCATATCTGTGAATACCAGACAAGACAACATGACAACATTCATGCCCCATGTGGATACACAAAATAAAGGCAGATTTGAATAGGCCTTGACAACAATGGACAAAGAAGGGTGAACAAAATTGTTTACTTTTTCTAAATTTTATAGAAGCAAAAAATTAGACGAACTTAGAGATGAATAAACCAAGAAGACACAAATTTTATTTTAAAAACTATGCTTGTCATCGCTGGTAAAAGAATGTTTCTCTCCAGTCCATCATTTCAGTTCAAAATTTGTTTAAATTATGCCCTATATTTTTTGTGCATAATAAGAATAATTTATAAATATTTTTGAGGAATAGATTTAAAAACTGTTTGAAATGATAAGAAACAACTTTACACAGCAGCAACTGAATTTTCAAGAATTATATATTGTTTTAACATTTTTCAGTCACTTTAAATTCCCTGCCCTTACAAAGCTTTTGCATATTGCCTAATCCTTCTAAAAAGAAGAATCATTTTCAGAGTAGATTATTGAAGTTAATTCTCCATGCTGGCAGTTTTTAGAAATGACATGACAGTAATGAATTTGATGCAGAAATAAATTCATAAGTAATGGAATGAAAATACAATGGTGTTAATAGTGAAATTTATTTACAATTCTAATATTCTAGGTAGGTCAAAATGTGATAGATCTTACAGGTCTGACCAATTACATTCCAATGTAACTGATTCTAATGTAAAATTTGTCTAATTTACATTTCATTTTATATCTACATTATCAATATTTTAGCTCATGGCAAGATGAAAGATGACTTTTTAATAATATTTAAGGCAGCAATTTATGGTAAATATAGAATTTCCCTTCGCTTGATTCTTAAGGTACTTGAGGTCTTGAACAAAACTAACCATGATGCAAATACTAAAAAATTCAAATGATTTTGACTTTGTAACTTTTCAATTTCTGCAACTAAAAAACAGTACTTTAAGACAAGGGAAGTGAATGTAAAAATATTAAGAAGCTTTTAAAACATTTTAAATAAATTCTTTTTACTGTTGGTAAATCCTGATATAGACTTGATCATTTCTAAGACCGGAAAACGTCATAAACCATTCGGTCATTGGGCTATTTTTAGATTCAGGTCAAACATTTCTGAAACGTCCATTACAACAGTGTATTTTGATACATTGATCTCACTAAAAACAATCTTCTAGGTGCAATTTTTTGTGCAAAAAATATTTCTTTACACTTATTTTTGCAGCCAAAAAAATTATTAAAATGTCGAAGACTTAAAACTTTAATAAATAAGCCCTAACATATTTTAAATTATTTAAAGATGAGTGTAAGCGTTCGATAGTCGTAACTACGGTAAACACTAGTCCTAGCGTAGTCAATTATTAACATATATGTATTTTAATATCGTTTTCCTTGGTCCTTGCCTTATAAAAATATATGCCTTCTATGGTATTTATTAGTAATAAACTTACACATCATAGTATGAAAGAATAAAAAACTTCATGGACGAACGAGCAACTAGAACTAGTTACTACATGTACTAACTTATTACTAGAGCCTCAGCCAGAGCAGATGCAGAGTCACTAATTATAATTCATTTACATAATTCATGCTCGCATGGACGTTCAATTTCGCATAATATAATATTACATAATATAACCATCTATTGATATTTTAATTTAAATAAATAAGCCTAAGCATTTACAATGTATTTAAGATGAGTGAAAGTGTAAGCGGTCGTTCCGGCCATCGCCACTAGTACTAGTGCTAACAAACTTATATTAATATAAATTGTTTTCGTTGGTTCATATAAATTATATATGCCTTAGTATTTATTAGTAATAAACTTACACTAAGATTATGACTTTAATTATAATTACATCATTAGTTTTAGAAGTAAATAGTATGAATGAATAAAATTCTCAACGAATGAGCGAATGAACTAAAAATAAAAAAGTATAGTCTGTATATTTACATATTAATATTAAATTCACTCTCGCAAGGAAGCTCTATTTCGCATTATATAAAATATCAAATAATATGACCTTATATTTTTCTTTAAAATTCTATAAAATCAAGCTTTTGAACAAGTTTTAGATAATTTCAATGAGCGCATTCCCTCCAATAGTTATGAATAAATATTAACTACTTGACCTTACGGCACCTCAGGCGGTGACCTAGATATAGATCGAGTCTATTATTAGACTTCCGGTAAATAATGACTAACCCTATATGTTTGTGGGAATATCTAATAAGATGATACAATGGGAAATATCAATTCTTTCAATGTTTAAATTGTCTATTTTCACTATAACAAAGAGACTTTTTAAATTTATACAGTTTTACTCTATATGAGTTGCAGTAATAAACGAGTGCTTGAGAAATGAACATGTGTTTAAAAATATAAAATAACATGCAGGGCAAAAAAGTTGGATGATTGGTTACAATTGGAAGATAATATAAGAGATTAAATGTAGATTTGAAGTTAATCATGCACTACAAACACTGCTGCAGAGACAATAGTCAATCAAATCAAGAGAAAGTAGCTCCACCATCGGAAGAATGTAACAAAGACAAAAACAAAACAAAAACCAAAACATTTATTTATATACATAGGGAAAGCCCATGTGACAACAATCTATTCATTTTACAAATCTTTTCAATTAAATAAACAATACAATATAAGTTAAGTCATGTTTAAGTTAACAATCAGTAAATAAATATTTGTTACCACATTAATTGAATGTTATTTTGAGCAATCATTAAAACTATGTAATAGTTAACAGAGAAGCAAAAATTGCCTGTTAATGTTTTTAGGCAAAACAGCTTAAAATAGCTGTAGTGACAATCCTATTTTCTTTTCATTTTTCAAAATCATGAGACTTCTGCTAGTATCCATCCAGTGTATTTCAAATCTTTGATAGTAGACGCTACTTTCAGAAAGTTTATCAAACGGTGGTTTCATTTTATATTTTTCAATTTTTGTTTTGTTTTTGCTTATATCTCATCTTTCCAATGTGGTAGACAGATCACAATTTTGTTGTAAAAGTAATAGTGTGTGTTTATAGTGCATATTACTGAAAAATCTCCACAAAAATAAATATTTAAATATTCATTCATGTTAATTCTTAAATAAATATTAGATGCCACTGGTAATAGCATAATAAATCTGGATTTAATTCTCTTTATTTCATTTAAATTAAATTTGTTTTAGTATCCAAATTATTATTTTTTTCTTCTAATAAAACTCTAAATGTGACCAAATTCCTAAAATTATTGCCCGGAATGAGATGGAAAATGTAAAAATCTCTGCCCAGAAAATACAGCTCATAATATATTTGTTGGGACATGTGTGATTAGGAGTAAATTAGTGATTAGTTCGTGTAAATAATAAAATTTTAACAGGATTTTACAGTATTGATGCAGTACAATAACTAGCATATTTGCACTATATCTTTTAATTCTTGAGAAGCATTGCAAAATTCTGAATACTAGTGTTTTTTAAAATGAATTTACAACACCCATAAGTTGCAAAACCAATAAATAGAATGACTATATTTATACATAGAAGGTGGCTGAAAAATTTGTAATTTTTTGAACACGTAATTGTGGCTTGCATAACAAAAAAAATTCGATGACTACTAACCTGTTGCGCGTAACCTCTTCTGTTCGAGACAAAGGGCTGGACAGAGTCCAAGGGTTACTGGGACTTGCACCCCCTGGTTCGGCAGATAAGGTTCCATCTTTAGCAACCCCTGGGCGATACGGAGGTTGCTGATGGGGTGGTGCTGTTCTCTGATGATGTCCTTTGTTGTGATGACTATTTACATGGCTGGGGATATAATAAATAAAAAAAAAGATTTAATGTAAATTACCAAACAATTTAAAAACTAAAACTTTTTATATTTTTAAAAACTATCCTAAAAAATAAAATTAATGAAATGGCAAAAACATGAAAAAGGGCAAATATTTACGAAAACAGTTTCTAAAATCACACATAAATTTAAATACAAATAAAAGTATTCATTTAAGACAGCTCGGGCTGATCTCTCTTCAATGCAAATAGGCTCAAAGATTTCATATTTCTTTTAATACTTAAAATTTTTTATTTTTTAAAAAATATTTTTATTATAATCTTTTTCATAATATCATTTGAAGAAAACATATATAACAGCCCCAAAAAATTGACTGAAGGATACTTAGTCATCATTCAAACCAAATGTGTGCAGGGTTTGTGAAAAAAAACTTGCAGCTTAGATATCTTATTTGAATGACATTTCATTAAGTTATATTAGGAAAATAAATTTTGATCCTTGTTTATCTCATTCAGTACTTTCATTCAGTACTTTCATTCAGTTATTTATAATAATAAATTTCATTTCAATTAAATCTGGATTTTTATAAATGCTCAGAGATTTTACACTCTTCTACACTAGTGCTTGGATCAATTTACATGTACTTAAATAAAAATTATTTCAGCAACAAAAACAAACATTTTATAAACTATCATTTTAAATTTTGAACTATTATTCCCATAATATATTTGCACAATTTTTATGTGCACGATAAGATTCTCTAAAGGTATCATATATAGTTTTGAAAATCCAAAAATATACAAATAAAACAAATTTTTCTTGAATAAATGAAATTTTTTTAATGAGAAATGCTCAGATTTTTCATTCTTCAAAGCCAAAAAGGCTCAAAGCGAACTGGGTTAAAGCATTAGCTTTCATCTTGGCATTTAACACAAAAATTTATAATTTTGTTATACTATTTTCAATAAAAAAGACAGTGTCTATTCTGAAGGCTGATGTTTAATACTCTGTTGCTATGAGTTTTACTTAGCTCAGTTTATTAAAGGATTTTTTAAAAAAAAGAAGTAATACATTGAACTTTTGTTAGTAAACTACTTCTTAGAAATTATATTTCATATTCCTTACATAAAATTATATGAGCAACAAACAATTATTTTATAAACCGTCATTTTAAATTTTGTATTTTTGTTCCCTTTTCTTTGTTTGCATAATTTTTATGTGCACAATAAGAATTAATAACGGTATCATATATGTTCTATAAATCCAAAAATAAGAGGCTGAAAAGTTATAATTTATAATGATAAATTTACTTTTAAAAATGTGGATTTTTTTTTAAATGCTCAGATTTTTCATTCTTCAAAGCCAAAAAGGCTCAAAGCGAGCTGGGTTAAAGCATTAGCTTTCATCATGGCATTTAACACAAAAATTTATAATTTTGTTATACTATTTTCAATCAAAAAAGACAGTGTCTATTCTGAAGGCTGATGTTTAAACTCTGTTGCTATGAGTTTTACTTATCTCAGTTTATTAAAGGATTTTTTAATTTTTTTAAAAGAAGTTATACATTTAACTTTTGTTAATAAACTATTTCTTAGAAATTATATTTCATATTCCTTACATAAAATTATATAAGCAACAAACAATTATTTTATAGACCGTCATTTTAAATTTTGTATTTTTCTTCCCATTTCTTTGTTTGCATAATTTTTATGTGCACAATAAGAATTAATAACGGTATCATATATGTTCTATAAATCCAAAAATAAGAGGCTGAAAAGTTATAATTTATAATGATAAATTTACTTTTAAAAATGTGGATTTTTTTTTAAATGCTCAGATTTTTCATTCTTCAAAGCCAAAAAGGCTCAAAGCGAGCTGGGTTAAAGCATTAGCTTTCATCATGGCATTTAACACAAAAATTTATAATTTTGTTATACTATTTTCAATCAAAAAAAGACAGTGTCTATTCTGAAGGCTGATGTTTAAACTCTGTTGCTATGAGTTTTACTTAGCTCAGTTTATTAAAGGATTTTTTAAAAAAAAAGAAGTAATACATTGAACTTTTGTTAGTAAACTACTTCTTAGAAATTATATTTCATATTCCTTACATAAAATTATATGAGCAACAAACAATTATTTTATAAACCGTCATTTTAAATTTTGTATTTTTGTTCCCTTTTCTTTGTTTGCATAATTTTTATGTGCACAATAAGAATTAATAACGGTATCATATATGTTCTATAAATCCAAAAATAGAGGTTGAAAATGTTATAATGATAAATTTACTTTTAAAAAATGTGGATTTTTTTTAAATGCTCAGATTTTTCATTCTTCAAAGCCAAAAAGGCTCAAAGCGAGCTGGGTTAAAGCATTAGCTTTCATCATGGCATTTAACACAAAGATTTATAATTTTGTTAAACTATTTTTCAATCAAAGAAGACACTGTCTATTCTGAAGGCTGATGTTTAATATCTGTTGCTATGAGTTTTACTTATCTCAGTTTATTAAAGGATTTTTTAATTTTTTTTAAAGAAGTTATACATTTAACTTTTGTTAATAAACTATTTCTTAGAAATTATATTTCATATTCCTTACATAAAATTATATAAGCAACAAACAATTATTTTATAGACCGTCATTTTAAATTTTGTATTTTTCTTCCCATTTCTTTGTTTGCATAATTTTTATGTGCACAATAAGAATTAATAACGGTATCATATATGTTCTATAAATCCAAAAATAAGAGGTTGAAAAGTTATAATTTATAATGATAAATTTACTTTTAAAAATGTGGATTTTTTTTTAAATGCTCAGATTTTTCATTCTTCAAAGCCAAAAAGGCTCAAAGCGAGCTGGGTTAAAGCATTAGCTTTCATCATGGCATTTAACACAAAGATTTATGATTTTGTTAAACTATTTTCAATCAAAGAAGACACTGTCTATTCTGAAGGCTGATGTTTAATATCTGTTGCTATGAGTTTTACTTATCTCAGTTTATTAAAGGATTTTTTTATTTTTTTAAAAGAAGTTATACATTTAACTTTTGTTAATAAACTATTTCTTAGAAATTATATTTCATATTCCTTACATAAAATTATATAAGCAACAAACAATTATTTTATAGACCGTCATTTTAAATTTTGTATTTTTCTTCCCATTTCTTTGTTTGCATAATTTTTATGTGCACAATAAGAATTAATAATGGTATCATATATGTTCTATAAATCCAAAAATAAGAGGTTGAAAAGTTATAATTTATAATGATAAATTTACTTTTAAAAATGTGGATTTTTTTTTAAATGCTCAGATTTTTCATTCTTCAAAGCCAAAAAGGCTCAAAGCGAGCTGGGTTAAAGCATTAGCTTTCATCATGGCATTTAACACAAAGATTTATAATTTTGTTAAACTATTTTCAATCAAAGAAGACACTGTCTATTCTGAAGGCTGATGTTTAATATCTGTTGCTATGAGTTTTACTTATCTCAGTTTATTAAAGGATTTTTTTATTTTTTTAAAAGAAGTTATACATTTAACTTTTGTTAATAAACTATTTCTTAGAAATTATATTTCATATTCCTTACATAAAATTATATAAGCAACAAACAATTATTTTATAGACCGTCATTTTAAATTTTGTATTTTTCTTCCCATTTCTTTGTTTGCATAATTTTTATGTGCACAATAAGAATTAATAACGGTATCATATATGTTCTATAAATCCAAAAATAAGAGGTTGAAAAGTTATAATTTATAATGATAAATTTACTTTTAAAAATGTGGATTTTTTTTTAAATGCTCAGATTTTTCATTCTTCAAAGCCAAAAAGGCTCAAAGCGAGCTGGGTTAAAGCATTAGCTTTCATCATGGCATTTAACACAAAAATTTATAATTTTGTTAAACTATTTTCAATCAAAGAAGACACTGTCTATTCTGAAGGCTGATGTTTAATATCTGTTGCTATGAGTTTTACTTATCTCAGTTTATTAAAGGATTTTTTATTTTTTTAAAAAGAAGTTATACATTTAACTTTTGTTAATAAACTATTTCTTAGAAATTATATTTCATATTCCTTACATAAAATTATATAAGCAACAAACAATTATTTTATAGACCGTCATTTTAAATTTTGTATTTTTCTTCCCATTTCTTTGTTTGCATAATTTTTATGTGCACAATAAGAATTAATAACGGTATCATATATGTTCTATAAATCCAAAAATAAGAGGTTGAAAAGTTATAATTTATAATGATAAATTTACTTTTAAAAATGTGGATTTTTTTTTAAATGCTCAGATTTTTCATTCTTCAAAGCCAAAAAGGCTCAAAGCGAGCTGGGTTAAAGCATTAGCTTTCATCATGGCATTTAACACAAAAATTTATAATTTTGTTATACTATTTTCAATCAAAAAAGACAGTGTCTATTCTGAAGGCTGATGTTTAAACTCTGTTGCTATGAGTTTTACTTATCTCAGTTTATTAAAGGATTTTTTAATTTTTTTAAAAAGAAGTTATACATTTAACTTTTGTTAATAAACTATTTCTTAGAAATTATATTTCATATTCCTTACATAAAATTATATAAGCAACAAACAATTATTTTATAGACCGTCATTTTAAATTTTGTATTTTTCTTCCCATTTCTTTGTTTGCATAATTTTTATGTGCACAATAAGAATTAATAACGGTATCATATATGTTCTATAAATCCAAAAATAAGAGGCTGAAAAGTTATAATTTATAATGATAAATTTACTTTTAAAAATGTGGATTTTTTTTAAATGCTCAGATTTTTCATTCTTCAAAGCCAAAAAGGCTCAAAGCGAGCTGGGTTAAAGCATTAGCTTTCATCATGGCATTTAACACAAAAATTTATAATTTTGTTATACTATTTTCAATCAAAAAAGACAGTGTCTATTCTGAAGGCTGATGTTTAAACTCTGTTGCTATGAGTTTTACTTAGCTCAGTTTATTAAAGGATTTTTTAAAATAAAAAGAAGTAATACATTGAACTTTTGTTAGTAAACTACTTCTTAGAAATTATATTTCATATTCCTTACATAAAATTATATGAGCAACAAACAATTATTTTATAAACCGTCATTTTAAATTTTGTATTTTTGTTCCCTTTTCTTTGTTTGCATAATTTTTATGTGCACAATAAGAATTAATAACGGTATCATATATGTTCTATAAATCCAAAAATAAGAGGTTGAAAAGTTATAATTTATAATGATAAATTTACTTTTAAAAATGTGGATTTTTTTTAAATGCTCAGATTTTTCATTCTTCAAAGCCAAAAAGGCTCAAAGCGAGCTGGGTTAAAGCATTAGCTTTCATCATGGCATTTAACACAAAGATTTATAATTTTGTTAAACTATTTTCAATCAAAGAAGACACTGTCTATTCTGAAGGCTGATGTTTAATATCTGTTGCTATGAGTTTTACTTATCTCAGTTTATTAAAGGATTTTTTTATTTTTTTTAAAAGAAGTTATACATTTAACTTTTGTTAATAAACTATTTCTTAGAAATTATATTTCATATTCCTTACATAAAATTATATAAGCAACAAACAATTATTTTATAGACCGTCATTTTAAATTTTGTATTTTTCTTCCCATTTCTTTGTTTGCATAATTTTTATGTGCACAATAAGAATTAATAACGGTATCATATATGTTCTATAAATCCAAAAATAAGAGGTTGAAAAGTTATAATTTATAATGATAAATTTACTTTTAAAAATGTGGATTTTTTTTAAATGCTCAGATTTTTCATTCTTCAAAGCCAAAAAGGCTCAAAGCGAGCTGGGTTAAAGCATTAGCTTTCATCATGGCATTTAACACAAAAATTTATAATTTTGTTAAACTATTTTCAATCAAAGAAGACACTGTCTATTCTGAAGGCTGATGTTTAATATCTGTTGCTATGAGTTTTACTTATCTCAGTTTATTAAAGGATTTTTTTATTTTTTTAAAAGAAGTTATACATTTAACTTTTGTTAATAAACTATTTCTTAGAAATTATATTTCATATTCCTTACATAAAATTATATAAGCAACAAACAATTATTTTATAGACCGTCATTTTAAATTTTGTATTTTTCTTCCCATTTCTTTGTTTGCATAATTTTTATGTGCACAATAAGAATTAATAACGGTATCATATATGTTCTATAAATCCAAAAATAAGAGGTTGAAAAGTTATAATTTATAATGATAAATTTACTTTTAAAAATGTGGATTTTTTTTAAATGCTCAGATTTTTCATTCTTCAAAGCCAAAAAGGCTCAAAGCGAGCTGGGTTAAAGCATTAGCTTTCATCATGGCATTTAACACAAAAATTTATAATTTTGTTAAACTATTTTCAATCAAAGAAGACACTGTCTATTCTGAAGGCTGATGTTTAATATCTGTTGCTATGAGTTTTACTTATCTCAGTTTATTAAAGGATTTTTTTATTTTTTTAAAAGAAGTTATACATTTAACTTTTGTTAATAAACTATTTCTTAGAAATTATATTTCATATTCCTTACATAAAATTATATAAGCAACAAACAATTATTTTATAGACCGTCATTTTAAATTTTGTATTTTTCTTCCCATTTCTTTGTTTGCATAATTTTTATGTGCACAATAAGAATTAATAACGGTATCATATATGTTCTATAAATCCAAAAATAAGAGGTTGAAAAGTTATAATTTATAATGATAAATTTACTTTTAAAAATGTGGATTTTTTTTTAAATGCTCAGATTTTTCATTCTTCAAAGCCAAAAAGGCTCAAAGCGAGCTGGGTTAAAGCATTAGCTTTCATCATGGCATTTAACACAAAAATTTATAATTTTGTTATACTATTTTCAATCAAAGAAGACAGTGTCTATTCTGAAGGCTGATGTTTAATATCTGTTGCTATGAGTTTTACTTATCTCAGTTTATTAAAGGGATTTTTTAAAATTTTTAAAAAAGAAGTAATACATTGAACTTTTGTTAATAAACTATTTCTTAGAAATTATATTTCATATTCCTTGAGGTTGAAAATGTATATTTTTATAATCATACATTTTACTTTAATAAATGTGGATTTTTTTAAAATGCTCAGATTTTTCATTCTTCAAAGCCATATGTTCAATCAAGAAGACAAGTGTCTATTCTAAAGGCTGATGTTTAAGGGGGGACTGGTAGTCAAAATGCTACATTTTAAAATCCTGCACTTTGACTGAATTTTTTTTGCTCATCACATAGGAAAAGCTATGAAAACACATAAAAAAAATAAAAGGGGCAAAAAAAATATTTTTTTATGCTTTTGATGGGAAAATGAGGGTAAAAAGTGGCAATTTCATATATTCAGCAGTGCAGAAATTTCTCAAAAACCATCTATTAGATTTCAATGAAACTTGGTACAAGTTTTATACATAGGACATTGTACAACCTTATAGAAGGAAATTTTGATAGCTTTAAAAATAATTTTTTATGAATTTTTAAAATTTGCGCTGATAATTAATCAGTTGTTTACGTAAACAGTTTTAACTAAAACTTGAATAGTTTTTTTTGCCTCTTATAATAGAAAGAAAAGCTTCTATAAGGTTGTAGATAATTATGTCACAAACTGATGTTGTGAATTCTGTTTCATTTGGATAGGCCGTTTCTGAAATAACCCAGCTCCAGTAACCCCACACTCGTAAAATTGACAAAACTGAGAAAACGCAAAAAGAAATATTATTTTTGAAATATTTTATTTTTTAACCATTTAAAGTGGCATAAATATATATTATTATAACACCTATGCCTCTTGTGAATAAGATACATAAAAAAGCAAATTGAAAAGCCCATTTATAAAAAAAAATATAACTGTTCTTTTACCCCCACCCCCAAAGAAAAAAAACAAAAATAATTTGGCAATTGCTCTTCTGAGATAAAATTGCTGCTGTTCTTATGTGTCTAGTGGGGATTATTTATAAGTAATAACTGTCAGTGTCAAACACCAGTGGCATGATGTCTTTTTATTAGGGCAGTCATGATGTTAAGGGTGCTCAATCATCGGGCGAAGCATGGTAAACAGGTCGGAAACTCCTCCGAAGCGATTTGGTTCTGTAACTTTTTCCATCTCCCCATTTTCTAATTGTGCTGGTGCTGGAGATTCTTTTCACCTATTTAAAAAAGTACATATAATTATAATAATATACATTCTAGCCCTTGAGAAATAGATTATACACATTTATTTTGTAAATAAAATGAGATGGAATTAATTTTTTTTTAAAGTTGCGCACCAAAATTTAGGCGTTCAAAGCAGGCCAGACAGCAATTTAAATTCAAATTAATATTTTAAAATATCATTTAAATTAGAATTCCAGTTTTAAACTTACATGTAATGTAACATGTCACTACTCTATTACTGTCCTGACACTAAGTTTCAATGCCTGGTATCCAGAGACTTTTTCAAGTAAACTTTACTCTTGACTGGCAAAACGGCTGCTTGATGTCAGGATTCTGGTTCACTGATTCACTGCAAATAAATATTTAGAAATTATTTGAATATCTTTACCGTTTTAACTCTAAGTATATTATTATATTGATGACTAAAGTCAAACAATAATGCCAAACATTACCTATCTTCTTCATCTACTATTACTACTAATAGTACTAGTACTAAAAACTATTACTGTCATGTAAATTGTAACAGAAACGGCTAAGGCTAAAGGGCAGGACTAAGCTCAATTATAATAAGCAATTACGTAAATATTACTAGAATTAATTAATTAATTGACATAAGTAAATAAGTTATCTGAAATGACACTTGAGATAATTTGTTTAGGTGTATAAATAATAAGTATAAAATTGTATTGATTGACACTAACACTCTCCGATCGCTACTGAATTTGTTTACTTTTGAATTGAGAAACATGACTATTCTTCATGACACTGATACTAAATAATGTCACGATTTTTAAAAACAAAAGAAGTAAAATGTATTACATTCATACTTACTTTTTATACGTATTCGAACAAAATTATTGATCACAAAAAGGGCAGCTTTATCTAAATCCAATGTCTGTTCGGTGAACGTGGGATGAAAACATTTTATCCCCAACAAAAAATGGTTGCGAAATATAAACACCCGCATTGCATTGTGGTATAGAAAATTCCAATTTTTCCTATTTTTAGTAACCTTAGTTCACAGGCAACCAATGAAAATTCAGGCTTTACTAGATGATGACGTATGAGGTGTGTAAACGTATTTCTACAATAAATGTGACGTACTTCACAGCCTTTATTTCCTTTGTTAGAGTTGAATGATTTTGAAATAAGTAGGTCAGTACGATAGCCCATGGTATGAGCTTTCCAAAGAGGCCTAACTTTCGGCATTAGGCTTCAAGGAATGTGGTTTTGTAGGGATTTTAGCTGACCACTGCGTAGCGTAAAGTCGCGGTTTCTTGGAATAGTTGCCTAGATACATGTTATTCCAAGGCAAATTATGTATCTAAAGCAATTATTTTTTACAAAAAAAATCGGGGCATTGTGTTTATAAGAGGTTAATGTAACCAAATCTTACAATTTTTGAAAATTGAAAATTTTTTAAAAAATGCATGATTTTTACGTTAAGTTGACTACCAGTCCCCCCTTAATATCTGCTGCTATAAATTTTACTTCTCAGTTTATTTAATATTTTTTTGTTTATTAACTATTTCTTACAAATTATCTTATATATATAATTCACCAGACATTAGGACAAGCCAAGATGCGAGCAAATAAGCATGACAAATGACCCTCGCTAGGATCGACCAATCACAGGGTGGTGCAGGGTGGGGGAGGTTACAACAGCAGTGCGCATGTCTTGAGACTAACAATGCGTCTGCATTCCCCCCCCCACCCCCGACTTTCACTCACATTGTTTTTAGTTCTTTGTGCAGCTGTTTGCGTCCGTTCTTTCCCTCCCTTTTTTCACTATCTATGAGCAAGTCTGTGGTGTATGCTACGCTGAGGCTCATTTCTAGTATTTCATATTCCTTACATAAGATTATATCAGCAACAAACACAATTATTTTATAAACTGTCATTTTAAATTGTGTATTTTTCTTTTCTTTTCTGTGTTTGCACAATTTCTATGTGCACAATAAGTATTAATAATGTATCATATATGCTTGAAACCATCCAAATTTTAGAGGTTGAAATGCTATATTGTAATTTATAATAATAAATTTACTTAAATAAATGTGGATTGTTTAAAAATGCTCAGATTTTTCACTCTTCATAGCCAAAAAGGCTCAAAGCGAGCTGGGTTAAAGCATTAGCTTTCATCATGGCAATTTAACACAAATATTTATAATATTGTAGCACTATTTTCAATCAAGAAGGCTCATGTTTAATATCTATGTTTTAAATTTTTTAAATTTTTTTTTACAAATCTCAATTTATTTAAATAATACATTTTTCAAATAAAATGCAATTAAAAGTTTGTGAATTAACTTTTTCTTAGAAATTTGATCATTTTTACATAAAATTATTTCACCAACAAACACAATTATTTTATAAACTGTCATTTTAAATTTTGAATTATTGTTCCCTTTTCTTGATTTGCATCATTGTTATACGAAAAATAAGAATTTCTAACAGTATCATACATGCTTTTAAAATCCAAATATAAGAGGTTGAAAATTTATCAAAATAATCATTTATCAAAATACTTATAGTAAATGTGGATATTTTAGAAATGCTCAAATTTTTCACTCTTCAAAACCAAAAAAGGCGCAAAGCGAGCTGGCTGAAAGCATTAGCTTTCATAATGGCAATTTAAAAAAAAATTTTTAAACTTTTTTAAACCATTTTAAATCAAGAAGACTTAATCTATTGTTAAGGCTGATGTTCTATATATGTTTCTATAAATGCTCAGATTTTTCACTCTTCAAAGCCAAAAAGGCTCAAAGCGAGCTGGGTTAAAGCATTAGCTTTCATCATGGCAAGTTAAATTTTTTCAAAATATGTGCATAATATATAAACCATGTTTTAAATGAAAAAAATAAAATCCAAAAGATAAAGTTAAAATTATTAAAGTAACATCAGACTGAAGTAAGTAACATCAGACTGAAGTTAAGTATGTAGCCTACAAAATTAAGAAGATTACAACTGGCTAGTAAGGGAAACTCAACAATTGTTGGCTCAAGAGAATTTATATTATATAACCGGATTTGTGTATATCAAACAAGGGGAAATGGAACTTTACCATTATGCAGTAGAAAGAGGAAAATTGAATGTAACTTAATTTTGGACACCATTGACTTAAATAGTCTACAAGTCAATAAACAATTAAAATTATTCGTTTTGGAAAAATGGTAGACAGAAATTAAAAATAGTATTTGCATAAATGTTTTTTGACAGAGCCTTAAGGATTTTAGCTGAAATATGTTTACCATTGCTTGAATAAAGACTGCTCAGAATTAGTATTCTTCATAGTCAAAATGAATCCAAGCGAGTTGGGTTAAAGCATTAGCTTTCATCATTGCAATCTCATTGCATCAATGCAACATTCATTGTTGCATCAATGCAACATTCATTGTTGCATCAATGCAACATTCATTGTTTTGAGTGTGTAAAAAAAATGTTTAATGCGACTTTTTATCTACTCTATTTACTCTTAATTCTGATTATTATTTTTCAAAGTAGATAGACTTAAACTAGTGAAACAAAACTTAAAAACTACATAAGATAAAATCTTTCACAGTAAAAACTGACATGTAAAGGTCACTTAGGTTTTTGCAACACCAGAAAGAATAATTATTTTTAAAAGTTTGAAACCAAAGATAAAGCATGAAGATTCTTTTTTTAAAAGTGTAATTATTTTTACCCCAAAAAATGTATTCCCATTTTTATATAAGTATAGAATTATTTTATTGAGACAAAAATATATGCTCAGAATTGAAACTCTTCACAACCCAAAAGGCTCAAAGCGAGCTGGGTTAAAGCATAAATTTCATCATGGAAATCTTAGGGTTGTTCTTTTAAAATGTAATCAAATATGTCAAAATTGTCGCTTTATCAAATAAATAATTGAGAGTAATCATGACTTCATGTACACAAGCTTCTGATTAAATAAGGTAAATATACCAAATAAATAAAAAAAACTATTGTGTAATGAAAATACCTTTCTTTATGGTGAGGATGCTGAGTTGATTGTTGGTTATGATGATGATGTCGATCATTTCTGTGCACCAAGCTCTGTTTTTTGGAATTAACATCTTTATCTGATTTCTCCTGTCCTCTCTTTAAATGATTATTTCTATGTTTAGAGTCACTATCCTGCAATTCATAAATAAAAAAAATATTTGCATAATCCTTAAAAAACATTACTTTAATTTAAATAAGATTTTTTAATGAAAAGTACATTAACAATTTCTAAAAAATATCCATTTATTACCTCTTTTTTCTCATGCTTTTCATTTCCCCGTTTTTTACACGCTCCTTTGTACAGTTTGCGAAGTTTGTTATGGTTGAGAGTAGTAAAATTTGATACAAACAGCCATAAGTTGCTGGAAATGAAGATTTTAAAGATGTGTATAACAAACATATAAGTTGATAGTTCATATAAGGGAAATTTTAAGATGAGATTAAAATGTTTAATAGCTATTTTGCTTCGATGAAACACTATTAAATTTTGAATAAATAAAATTCAACAATAAGCATTTTGTGTTATTATTTTATGTTAATATGTATTATTTACAATATTTACTACTTACTCTCGCCAAAATTTTATCTTTTCAGGATCTGAATACTCCTCTATACATTGATTGATGTGATCTCCTATTTTGAGTAGGATACTGCGAATAAAAGCTACTTGTTCCTTTTCTCCCAAACTTTCATCTGGTTCGCTCAATTGTTTAAGTATTTTCTTGAGGGGACGCATTTTTTCTTTACACTAAAAGATTAGATTTGATGTTAATATATTGCAATGTAAAATCAATTAAAAGCTTTTAATGTTTAAAAAGCTACAACTTTGTTTCTTTTTTTTCAAACTATATTTAATACATTAACCTTTTAAGCCCCATAAGGTTTGCGGTAAACTTCCGCCTCAGTCCCATAACGATTTCCCGTATCGCGATCGACTGGTTATGAAATTAAAAAAATTGCTGTAAATGTATTTATAATGTTATTGTCATACTGACTTCATCTTTTAGGATAAGAATGGTTATTTTAAATTATCCAAAAGACCGTTTTGAGTTTTTACTATTTTACCTGTAGTTTAGTACTATTATTTTTATAAAAAAGTATAGCGAAATCACATTTTCAACAAAAAAAAACAATCTAAAACCTACCCCGAAACTTCACGAATAGAGCGAAAACACGAGCGAAGGCAATCGCCGCCATTGCCGGAAGTCGAATACATCTTTTATACCGCACTGAATAGTTTTTACCTTCTGTGATTTCGTTTCTAAAAAGAGTACTATCGAGGCGCGCTTTACAGGGCTTTTGTAATAGAGGCTATGCGCGCATTATTGCGCTTTGTCAAATTAAACGTTAATATATATGGAATAATCTTTCAAATGTTCAATTTACCTCTTCAAAAACTTTAGGTTCCATTTTTTGCCTCTCTTCCTCTTCAGCTTCATCTGCAATTTCTTTAGGTTCAGAAGATGCCGTGAAATGCATCGGGCCAGACTGCTGAAAAATTTTTAATTTCTAAATCATATATGAGAAAAAATTTCGCACAATCCTTTATTTTTTTCTGGCTGGGAGTCAACTTGATGTAAAAATCATGTTTGTTTTTGTAATTTTTCAAATATCCAAAAATGTAATAATTGGTTACAATAACCTCTTATATACACAAAGTTCTGGAAAAATGTTAAAAATAATTGCTTTAGACTCATAAATTGCCTTAGAATAACATGTATGTAGACAACTATTCCAAGAAACTACAGCTTTGTGATAAGCAGTGGTCAGCTAAAATTCCCTACAAAACCACATTCCTTCATGTATAATGCCTTAAGTTATAGCCCATGTTCCCTCAAAGGTTCGTTGGTTAGTGTGCTAAGTCAAAAAACATGTGACCAAAGTAAAAAAACTTGTGCGCAAAGTTGCACAGCATACATTTTTAGTTCAATATTTTACAAAATTTTCTGCACGGTAATTCTAAACAGCTGCGTGGCGTTTGTCAGATTTCTGCGCGGCCGTGCAGCTTAAAGGGAACATTGGTCATGGCCTCTGGAAAGCTTAGACCATGGGCTATCGTTCTGACCTCATTTCAAAATCATCCACCTAACAAAGTAAAGAAAGGATGTGAAGCGTGTCTCAGAACTAAGGTTACTAAAAATAGGAAAACTATACCGAAATGCAAAATGGGTGTTATTTTGCAAACATTTAGTGATAGGGATAAAATGTTTTCATCACATTTTCACCGAAATGACATTGGATGTAATCTTTAATTTATGGAGATTTCCTTCAACAAGGTTGTACAATGTCCTATGGATAAGACTTATACCAAGTCTTAATGAAACTAAATGGTTTTTGAGACATTCTGTTTCTGATGAATGTATGAAATTGCTAAGTTTTACCCTATTTTCCCAACAAAAGCATTAAAAAAAAATTTTTGTGTGTCCCATTTTTTTAAATGTATATTAGCATTTTGACTACCAGTAGAGAATCTTAATTAATAAAAATTGAGTTAGCTTTATATTTTCTGTCATGAATCTGAATACAATTTTTTCTACAAAGGAAAATGCAACGATGGATAAGGACCATTTCAAAAAGTCATTAGGTTTATTTGTTTAAAATGTTATCAATACCTTCTTTTTACTCTTTGCCTTTCCTTTGATTGGTTTATCCTTCTCTCCTTTCCCATCTTTATCTTTATTATTTTTCTTAGGCCTCCCTTTAGTTTTTGATTTCCGCTTTGAATCTTCATCTGTTTCTAATTCTATGTCACTGATATCAGAAAGAACATTTTCTTTTTTAGAGTCCTTTTCATTTGCTGATTGTTTCTTCTTATTTGTAAGCTCTGTTGTTGACTTCTTTTCCTTGTTTTCATCAGAACTACTCGAATCATCCTTGTCTATTACCTCTGCCTTAGATTTGGGATTTCTTTTCCTAGCCTTTGATGGCTTCTGGAAAGTTTTAAAAAATGTTTTTTTAATTAATTGAGGTTTTAAATACATCAGTGATTAGCAAAGTTTTCATATATTTTATCTTATTATTATTTTAATACAATAGGGTAAAGATCTAGTGTAAAGTTTGAGAGAAAATAAAGTTGGTAGAAAAGGGCTATAAATCAGGAAGATAACAGGAACCGACTCAGTATTTACATTTGGAGTTGTGATCACATCTTTCCTCATTGCTTTTAAAAGATAGTCTACTCTTGTCTGTAAATGCTTTGCCTGTGGTTTCAATTCTCCGTCTGGTAGAATCTTGAAATTAAAGGAAGTAATGCAATTCAATTTTTTTAGACCATTTAGCAAGATTTCATAAATCTTATAATAAAAGAAAAAGCTATACAAAGGTGTTTTTACTATAAAAGAACATTTGAACCAGGCTTCTCAGAGGTAACACAATGTGAGACCAACATTTTCCTTGCAACCAAAACAAAGAAGTTAATTTGACCTTGCCAGCAGTTTTGATGTCTTTTATTTGGTGTTTTTTAAGGCACTATTTAACTATGTCTCTTAAAATTCTCTTGTTTACAACAGCCTTTGATTGGAAAAATTGGATACAATATTTCTTTAGGAAAAAATGGATGCAATATTTCTTATGTATTTTGTTTATGTATTTTGTATATTACAATGACTAAGAGATTTTGTAATGTTTTGACACAAAAAATTTGCTGCTCAAGAAGTGAAAAAAAAAGCCATTTGAACATGCTCTTATTTGCATACAACATTTGCATTGACCTAACTTTCAAGCACTTCAAGCAATTTGATTTAAGAAACACTTTTCTTTTAAGAAATTTAAAAAATTCCCAAACAATACATGGTAATATGAGAAATTTAGTTCCATTTTTAATTATCTATCACACATAGTAAATTAATACTCATAATTAAGATGCAATTTAAATATAAAATAAAATAGATAAACTTTGGACTCTTAAATAACAGATTACAGAGTAATGAATAGGTGAGCAGATTATCAAGCATTGTTGCCAGACAGATGAATGATAGCAACGTTGTGTAACAGACACCAATATATTTTTCAACATAATACAAATTTTGAAAAGCTTATTCTTACCCTATCAGACAAGCCTAAATTTTCGTCCATTTTAATTGCTTCCCAACTCCCTAAGCCATACTCATAAATTCCTTTGAGCAGTGAACTATCATCATCAATGTTCCAAAAACAATCCCAATGCACCTTCTTCACAGGTTGGTCCAAACGCCACCTGTGGGAAAAATGATTTATGTTAATTCATTTCTATCAGACTGAATTATTCTATGACAATAATAAATTTAAAAGCATTGTTAAATATAAGATAGTTTTTTATTTTGATTCTGCTAGCCCAAAAAAATAATTATGAAAGATTGCACTAGCTGAATGTAGGTAGTCCAAACTGCCAAAAAAACGCGTTTTGGGGTCATTTTCGGACTTTTAAAAAAAATGTAAAAACCTACTTCTAGTAGTGCTAGACAAATAAAAGTTACATGTAAAGAAAATTTAAATCTTCATCTGACAAAATATGTTAATTTTGTCCCCACTTCATTTGTGTTTTTTGCATATTTGAAAAGTGTCATTTATGTAAAATTTTACGGCATTTTTGCGTGTGAAAATTTACCCATTGGTTATTCTAACGTGTTTCGCTTCGCGCATATTTAAGTCACAGGAATTATTCTACCACAATTAGAAAGAGCAGATGCTGGCCTTTTGTTTTATGTATAGAAAGAATATGTACCTCCGTTTTTTCATTTTAAAAATGTGGGTTGAAAACTTTTGTTGAAGAAAAATGGGTGAAAACACTGAGCGTATAGTACTTTCTTCACATCGTTGGAAAGCTCAGCAATCAAATATTTTTATATCTTAAAATCAAACAAGTGGTCACTACTGGCGCAAAGCGATAAGCTTTAGAACAACGCATTCTTTTCAATAACATGGCGCTACAGCTAGGCAGCTGACCTGGCCATTATTCAATTCATCTAATGCCGTATGAGAGCTTTTAAGCAATATATGCGTCTTTAATCAACAAGTAAGTAAAAATTGAAACATTCATCAACTATTTATTTAATTGACTTGGTAATTATATGTTTGACATAATTTAATTAATTTGATACATGCTAATGTTACTACGAACATCTGAGTCACTGTGAAATAGGGTAGATAATTATAGTAGATACATGTTGTCATTCGGACTTTATTTATTTAATTTGGGAAATTATAACTATAAAAAAATAGGCTCACAATAGACATGATAATGATTACTTTGTATTGTTTTAATTTTAAATATAAATTAAAAAAAGGTCGTATTGTTGATTTTGCAAATATTTTTGTGCCCGGTCAAGAAAAACAAAATGTCAGCCCGTGACATCGTTTACGGTGGAAGCGTATAGCTAGATTCATTGTTTTTAGGAAATGTTAATACGAAGGGACAGTATACACAACAAGATTATTGCAAACATTTATTAAAGTAAACATTTCATTAAATTCAATAAAACCGACTTCTACGGTACTAGTACTAATACTACTGCCTAATAAGTTTAATAAGTAAATTCACACTAACTAAGTCTTAGTCTAATTAGTAAGTAGTATATATTAATATATGCCTATATAATCTATATTATGAAATATATTTTTGTAGGCCCAACATTAACACTAGTAAATCTAGCACTTTATTAAAATACCATAACTGCTACCTGTAATAATATAATTAGTAATAATAATTTATTAGTATTAGTAATATGCTAACTGAATTTGAATCATGTATAATTATAAGCTAAATGATTTTATTATAATTATTTATTGGTACTTTAAGTACATGTAATGAGGCACCATAACACTACTATTACTTCATACATTTACTATTTACAGAAGAGGCTGAAATAATATACTACTATCATACCACTATTTTTATACATTACATGTAAATGTAATTGTCTCAAATGGGTCACATTCATTCATTCATTGAAACATTTATATTTAACATTTGGGGTTATTTCTTTTTTTTAATTAATATTTGAAAATTGACTTTAAAAATTATATGAATTCTTTTTTCTAAGTTAATTAATAATAGTTAATATAAAATATGATGTTTTTTATGTGAAACTAGCCCTCAGTGCAGAAAACAAAGACATGCTTCAAACAGGACTGTCCTGAAAACTTCAACTTATTTGATATGTAAATGAAGTAAGTAAATATTTATTCATATTATTCTAACTACAATGCAAACATATTGGTACTTCTAAAAGGAAGAGTTATGGAATCTTAGACTAAAATGGAACCTGGTACCTCAAAGGTTCAATAAATGTGATATTGAAACAATACTGTCTGCTCTAACCTTTAGTTTAATCATTAATTTTATATTCCACAGCAAAGAAATCTTCATACAATATGCCAAGTGTTTCCAGATGTAAAGATTACTAGGATTGCACTCAATGAAATCTATGACTGAATATTTTAACATTTTAAGATGTGACCTTTTTCCTGAAGTTACTATGTCTGGAAGTGAATGTGCATGACAGTGATGACAGCCATAATATATTTCTTTGTCTGGGAGGAAAATTTCACTGATCTGATGTACTTGTACAGTCGAAACCGGTTAAGTCGACGGCGTTGGGGTATGAAAAATGGCGTCGACATAACCGATGATCGAGTTAAAATGAAAACCAATATGGCCGCAAAATATTAACATCTGCTTGAAATTTCTTTATGTACGTGATTAATTAGTTAGCGTTAATTAGTGATGGAACAATTAATCGGAATCGTATCGGAACCCTAATATTTCTTCACACTTTCCTAAGGTTGTAATGACCGTTCGTTTTTAAGGGCCGATTAAAATTTAAATATAACCATGGTTCCCACTCAGGAAAACGGGAAAGAGTCAGGAATTCTTTTAAAAAATTTCTCGGCCTTGAAAGTCGGGAAAAGTTATGACACTAATCGGGAGTTTTATATATATATATTTTATTATTTTTATATATATATTTATGCCGAAGTAAAGGACTTTGATTACATCTCTGTGGCATGTTTCGATTCCATTTAATAAAAAAAAAGTTACCAGTTTATAATTGTCTGCGCATGCGTTAAAAGGTCAAATTTTTCGCCTCGCTTCGTCACATGCTGCGTGTGGCATGTCACAGCCGTTCGCGTTTGCCGTCGTATCAGCGAATTTAAAATACAAATAAACAAATCAATATGGTAATTTTAAGTTTAATGCTTTTGACGTGCAGGATATCTGTTACTATCAGAACGCTCTCGAATTTCCTCAGTCAATCAAACTTGTAATATAAATAAAACTATTGTGGCCTTGACCGTTGATCACAGCACGCTGTGGGCTGTGTGTTAGACCTCGGCCGGCAACTAAGACTAAGTCTAAGCGAATTTTTTTAAAAATCATTCCTTATCAGAAATGATTTGATTTCATCGTCACGCGCGCGTTAGTCACAGTCACATATCTTACTGGTAAAAAAGCAACAACAAACTTTTAAAAGAATAATAATTTTTTTATTTGATTAAATAAAAACCACCATCGATTCTCGATACAAACCTTTATTTTCATTTCTAAAGATATTCGTTTATCTTAAAAAATAAAATGATTAATGCATCAGAAAATGAAATAAGTTTAATAATAATATAACATGCACTGCGAAATAACGGCGATTAACGACCTCTAACACGATTGTCCAGTACCTCGGGTGAATACATACTCCATGGATACACGTCTAACTAATAATTCACACACGCAAAACATCCGGTAATTTTTATTGAAATCTCGTAGAATCACACAATAGCCGGAAGTCTCGAAGAAAGCGAGATGTCAACACTGTTTTGAACTAAAAATGCAGAGTGCATTGCTGGGCCAACCGACGAGGATCGATGTAAACCAACTTTAAGTTGCAAATTTGGCCCTCTTTTGTGCTTGAGGTAGTAGGTTTCGGCGACTTAGAAAAATCGAATTAGCCGATGAAAAAATGCTAAGACAAAGAGAGAATTTGGCGGTTCCAATGAAAAACGTCGAGTTAGTGGGATGGTCGAGCTAACCGAGCTCGAGGTAAGTGGTTTCGACTGTACAAAGGATTTTATAAATTTAAGTGCCTACACTGTTTCTTTTTGCTATTCATTCACATAAATTGTTAGACTTATTAAAATTACCTTTAATTTGAAGTATGATGTTTGATATGTTGATTTTTATGACGAGGAGACATTTTTTTATTGTTAAGTTTTTGTATCATTTCATACCACTTTTAGAATCTATTTTTTATGATGTTGAGTATTGGTAATATTTCTGTAAGTTCATTTTTTTGTAAGATATATCTGATAACATCTAAAATTGCTTTTGAACCAATTATGTTGTGCCAAGCATTTTTTATGATTTTTTAAAAACCTTCAATTTTTAAAAATAACATGAGGTGGGTATCTTTGAACTTATTTTAATGCATGTAAATGTACTTAAATGCTATTGATTCTCATTGCTTATTGTGCTGATTAAGATTATCTTTAATTTGATGTATGGTATGTTTGTTTATGTCAATCGCATAATTTTTAATGAATTTTTGAAGTTGTGCATTTTACGCTTTTTTGGTCAAAAAATAAAAATAGTGTACATTGAGTATTTTTTATTTTCTTACTTTTGAATGAATCAATGTAGCTGCCTCAAAAAAAATTGGACTGCAACGTTGTAAACTTTGTAGTAACTTGACTAATTTCTAGACATCTCAGTCAATTATTTTAAAAAATACAGGTCTTTGAAAATGACCTTTTTTGAAAAGTAAAAAAACACCATTTTTTTGCTATTTTTCAAAAGATTTGAAAACAGCATAACTTTTTTGTTTAGTAAGATAACTCTAATTTTTTTGACATAACTGAGAAAGCCCCTCCCCCCCCCCTTCCCCAATTTACTCCATCCACAGTGGGATGATGATTAAGATTTTTCTTTAAAAAAAAAGTCACAGCATGCAGCAAAGGGACGCTGATTAGTTACCCCTTCTTCCAGCCACGCCTTTTTGTCTAGGTCATCTTGGTCTCAAAATAGACATTTACGTGGCTCTAGGGAACACGTGTTCTGAAATGTCGCCCCAGAATACTCACCCAAACGCCTCGGAAAATTCGACTAAGGGAGGTTGGAAGCCAAAAATCTTTGAGTTAAGGAGATCTAAAATACATTAGTCTTATGGAATTAGGCTGGGATCTAACGATTAATTCGATATAGGGAGGTTTTCAGCTTAGGGAAGTTCGACTTAGTGAGGTCTGACTATATATAAAAAAAGGCCAAAGAATTTACACTTGGAATGTTAAAAGGGATGCACCATAATGCATCCATAGACTTGGTGATACACCTACAGATGTATAACATAATACAAAAATTTATCCCATCTTTAGTGAAGGCATGGTTTCAATTTTTTAAATACTGTGCATAGAGATCTAGCAGATGTTAAAGTGATTTTTTTCTTAGTGCTTATACTTTTAAAATATTTCTATACCTAATTCATTTTTCATTGAATTTATCCTAAATTCTTAAGGAATATTTTTAAATTATTAATCAAGTGGCAAAAGGAATTAATTTCACTTTTTTATACAGGAATATAAATACAGAAGTAGCTCTACAAAGAAGAATGAATTACATCCTTATTTATTTTTCAAATGCAGAATATGCGCTTCTTAAAGATAAACTAACTTCTTTCGTAGTTCTTTATCTTCTGGTATAGCCTCTGCAAGAGGTTTGAGATCATCTTCAGCTTTCAGAAGTGATTGGGCATTAATGCTGACACTCGCAATTTTGAATGATGGCCCTTTATGGGTTTTCTTACCAGCTGAAATTTTAAAAATATAATAAATTGAAACTTCAAATTCAATTTAGACAGCTGGGGAGGAAATCATTTTTATGCAGGTATGTTGATTATATTTTAGAAAGTGTCAAAACAAAAAATTGAAGAATATAAAAAGCTGTGTAATAATATTTTTAGCTAAATTTTGTTTTTTTATTTGGCGTTCAGTTTGCGTTTGCCATGATTTCAACATTTTATAACAATCTACACTGAATAGTAAAATGATTGTAATTGTTATGTAGCCGGTCTAGAGGGCAGCAAAAAAGTGTGGAGATAAACGAATTTTACTTAATCATCTTTTGTAAATGAAACTAGTAGGGGTAGTAGTGCCACAATGAGACTGAATGAATAGTTGTGGTATTTTATAAAATGGTTAACAGTTAACCAGGTTAACAGTTAACCAGATCTGGACCAGTTGACAGTAACTTCTATTTCTTTTAACAAACATTAAATTTTATAGATATAATTTTGGTGAGTTGACAAATGAAAAATAATTTTATTTGAAGGGCACTGCCCAGGAGGGAAAAACATGTCATTAACAGACAACACTGAACGCTTTCATATCACCATTGCTTGCTCTCTTATGTGGTACCCGGAAACTCTGCAAGACACCTCACATTAAGTGGAAAATTTTGTCCTCTTTTGTGCTCAAGATATTAGGATTTGGCGACATAAAAGAAATGACATAACCGATGAGTAAATGCAAGAGAATTTGGCAGTTCCACTTAACCCTAGAACTGTATCGTCCTGCCATTTTAGCATTTTTCAAAGGCTTGTTGAAAATGCCAAAATATTTGACTCTCTTTCATCCTCACTTCCAATCACTGCTATCATCACTAAGCTGTGGAATGTCCACAAAAACATCATTTGCATTGTCCTCCAATTGAAATAAATCAAATAAAGATATTCTATGTTGATTATCCGATGCAGAGGGACCCTCTCCAGCGTCAGATAAGTACACTTTAAAAAAACAAACCACAGAAGGAAACAGGAAGGATATTCATTTCTTAATAGTGATCTCCACTGAATAAACGTAAATAAAACCATTTCGTATTTTTAATGATGATTTTACTAATGGCCGTTTATATCAGCCGGGACACCACAGAGCGGGATTTAACGGCCAACCATCGGCAGTTCTAGGGTTAAAAACGTACTTTATAGAATTGGCAAGTTAACCAAAGTTGTGATAACTGGGTTCCACTGTATTGGGTGAATACAGATACATGTACATACATTTCAAAGAAATAATACATATTTCACTTTATTCTGTGAACTTTAATACATCCCACTTTAAAATAAATGTATGGTGAAATACCCTAGTATTCAAAATTTACCCTCTGGAGTAGGATTTTCCTGCAATTTTTGATTGTGTTCTTTTACAGCCTCTTCACAGGCACGTTTTAGAAATTCAGCCAATCGTCGCAGGTCAGCCTCACTTTTCTCTTGAAGTTCAGCATCCTCTGCAATGGCATCAAGTCTGCAAGACAATTCATTATTAAAAATATATCATTATATAATGCTACCAACTTAGTATATTTTAATAGTAATTCATTTGAAGGTTAAGGATTTTTTTAAAATTTAACTTTTAAATCCAAGTGAAAATAATCCCGATTATAAACCTTTTAATTGCTTAGAAAAAAGCACTTTTCAATTGTATTAGAATTTTTTTTTAAATATGTGGTATTTTACAACAGCCCCCCAAATTATTTGTTTTTAAAAAATTAGGCAATTTTTCAAATAACTATTTAACTTGAAACAGTTTTTAAATGGGAGTATAAAAAAATTTCAATAATAACAATAAGATATATGTTGCTACATTGACAATACAATTGTACCTTTTTAGAGGTGCTGCAAATTTCTTTATGCTCTTTACGAAGCGTCTGATTTCAGCATTAGAAAATCCTTTTACGCCATCTTTTGTACCCCCTCGAGGACGACCCCTTTTACGGGGTTGATCCTCATCCTCTTCCTCTTCTTCTTCATCACTAGCTTCTGACTCAGACTGACCCTTTTTCCTTCTCTTCTTTTTATTATCTTTGTCCGAGTCATAATCAACCTGAAGCTGAAATGCAAGAATTTTTTTTTATTATATTATATTGCATTACATATTTCAATAATGATCATTTAAATTGATCAAGTAAACTTAATAAATGTGTACCTGTTTAATTGTTTTCCTGTTTCTTGGCCCAAGTTCAAGACCCAGCATTTTCTGCTGCCTTTCCTCCTCCTCCATCTTTTGTCTAACATCTTCTGGAATGATGTCTTCCCAGTCTTTCCCTGATGGAAAAAAGTAAAGAAAAAAGAAGTTGTTTTGTTTGTACAAAATTATAATAATGAAAGGAGAGACTAAAATTAATTTTCGTGTTGATTTTAAAAATAAATGCTGAACTACGTTACCTTCCTCTCCAAAACTGGCACGAGATGCTTCAGTTTCTTCCTCAAGATTACCAAAGCTAGCCACCTTGAATTGTGAGAGAAGTTCATCTCCAACTGTGTTGCTTTCAGTTTCGTGCTCCTCAGCCCGGTTTAAAATATCATCAATGTCAACCTGAAGACATTTAAATAAATGTTAGAACATATGCCTTTTAGACACATGGAAATATTTTTATGACTGTTTTCTTTTCTTTCTGATAAAGTAAATCACTATCTAACAAGTGCATACAAGTAATTCTGCAACAGATGTATTCTGATTACAATGGGATCATTGTTTACATAATCTGGTTTTCATCGAGTAGTTGAAAAATATTTATCTTTCTATATATCTACATATAAATATCTATATATATCAAGATATCAATCTATTGAAAATATTTTAAGCTAATTTTTGCTACGGCTTTAGAACAAACAGATGTATACACATTAATTAAGATTTATTTAAAATCACATCCAATAATCATCTTACCTGTTGCTCTTCCTCATCATCATGTTCTTTTTCTTTAAACAATTCTTCAGCACCAAACTTAAGTATAGCACACAACTCTTCTTTACTAAACGGAACAGCACTGTCAGATCAAGGTAATTTATCAGTTCACTATTATGTTATAACTAGGGCCTACAGCGCCCACTTTTTTTTGGTAATAAGCCCAAGTAACTTATTCTTGTTTGATAAATACGAAATATTAAACTTCCTGAAATGTACACAGAGTATTTTATAATCCTCAAATCCTCTTTTTACATCACTCTCTTTTCCAAAATTAAATATAAGCTAAAACTATGACGTCATATAATAATTTTTAAAGAATCTTTTAGAATTTTGCACACCTCCTGATGCGCGCTTTGTACTTGTATATATACTTAAATATAAGCCCTACGGATCCATACTCCAACCTGTGACTTGGGCTATTATATTATAGATGCTTGGTAAAGAAGGTTTTTATAAAATATTCAATATGTTCTCATATTGCTGAAAACAAATAACTCATAAGCAACCTGTATGCATTTGAAAAAAAATAAATCTGAAAAAAGTCTTTCATCAAGTTGAATTAAAATTTAATTAAATATGGTAAATAGAAAATTCACAAATGAAATTCGGATAAACAGGCAAAAACTCAAAGAGGTCTCCACCTTTAAATATCTAGGGGCCATAATATCCGATGAAGGCTCAAAGCCAGAAATTCTTGCCAGATTGGCCCAAACAACGGCGGCACTGAGCAAACTAAAGCACATCTGGCAAAGCAAGAAACTCTCCCTGAGATCAAAGATTCGACTAATGCGCTCTCTGGCGATGTCGGTCTACTTGTATGGTTGTGAGGCTTGGACACACTGTAGACCTTCAAAGAAGAATCAATGCACTAGGGAGGATATGTTTCCGAAAGATACTGAACATCTCCTACACAGCGCACATCACAAATGAAGCGGTCCGCAACAAAATAATTACTGTCATTGGCCCTTACGACGACCTTCTCATCTCAATTAAGAAGAGGAAACTACGATGGGACGGACACGTGGCAAGATCTGGAGGTCTCGCAAAGACTATAATGCAAGGCACAGTCTAGGGAGGAAGAAAAAGAGGCAGACAAAGGAAGAGATGGGAAGACGATATCAAAGAGTGGACCGGCCTGTCATTCAGCGACTCCCAAAAGGCAGCACAGGACCGGGACAAATGGCGTGAGATAGTGTGTAGTTCACGATGGTGCCCCAACGACGGGTTAAGGGATAGTTCAAGTATGGATCTAAAAAATATTCTGTTATTCTGTTATTCATCCAAATAATTATAACTATTAATATAATAATAACTATTTTTAACTCAATAGCTCCTGAAGGGCTACTTCAGTATCTATTTCATATTTCGGACAAAAGGGAAGGAACTTCGTTAAGCTTTTGATTCCATTAGAAAAATGCTTTTCTTCTAAAGATATTCGTTATCTTAAAAAATAAAATGATTAATGCATCTAGAAATGAATAAAGTTTAATAAAATAATAATATGCACTGCGAAATAATGACGATTAAAGACCGATAACGCGATTTTCGGCACCTAGGGTGAATACATATGCGATATAGACGTGTCAAACTAATTCACACATGGATCGAAAGTGAAACAAGATAAAAACATCCTGTAATTTTTATTGAAATCTCGTAGAATCACACAATAGCCGGAAGTCTCGAGGAAAGCGAGATTTCAATGCTATTTTTAACTAAAAATGTGAGAGTGCATCGCTAGGCGAACAGACGCATTTGGTCGCATCCGTACGGACCCCTATAAGGATGCATTTAGTCGCATCAGGAGCTAATATTAGTATACAGTACTAGAAAGGTACAGGCAAGGCAAATGACACCGAGAAAAAAAGCAATGCAATGTCATTTAGCAAGGAACAGAAAAATATTGGCAAGAGAATCTTTTACATGGTTGGCTCTGACAGTTCCACTAGAGTTCCATTGAAAGAAAATGATGACAGTTTAATTTTAAATAAAGCATTAACTAGTATATTAACCAAGACCATATCTAAAATTACAAAAGATATAATAGATGGATATTTCTTCATCGATTTCCATAAATATTACGTTTATGTACCAACCTGGATGGAGCTGATCCCCGATCAAGTACTGTCCTGCCAGTTGTGTCCATTCTCTGAATGACTAAATGATCCAGCACCATCTTTTTCTTGGCACTCTCCACAATCTTTTCTTCTACAGTAGAACTTGTAACAAGACGGTACACGCTAACCTAAAATTATATTCATTTAACTTTAAATTATCACAAAATGTAAGAAATATATCCGTGATTTTGAAATTCAAGAAAAATTTCAAGAAAATTAGTCTAATTTTATCTGTGATAATGGATGTTAATAAACCGTATACTAATAATCCCGTTTTGTTTTAATCATTAAAAAATGGTTAAGAGAGACAAGCTTTCATTAGAGGGATCGATGTTTGGTTTTTAGAAAAAGTTAAGTTTCGACTATATATCAGTTACCTGTCTTGTTTGCCCAATTCGATGAGCTCTAGCTTGGGCTTGAAGGTCATTTTGAGGATTCCAGTCACTATCAAAAATAATAACTGTGTCTGCCGTAGCTAAGTTAATACCAAGCCCTCCAGCTCGTGTTGACAACAAGAAGCAGAAATCCTGGAATATTTATAAACTGGTGGATGTTGACAATGATTTGGTTAAATAACTTAGTAAAAACTAAGAGAGTATTTTGTTGTACAATAAATAGACAGCAGTACTGAAACTCGTGCACTTTGGATATGTACGACATCTGTCAGCTGTCCTCATATCAGGCTGCATATGAAATGACTATAGATTAAAAAGTTCCTGATCAATAATCCTTCTATCCATGAGAAAAAGGTTAAGTATTCTTCACTATTGTTAGTTAAAATAAATGGTGACTGTTTTAAAATACCTCTTTAGACTTGGTTCATAATGAGTCTTACAGATAAAATGAATTTTTTAAAAGATATTTTACAGAGAACTGAGCATTTCTAAAAACTGGTTTAGGAGCCATTCATTGGATATTTTATTGGATGATTCCATCATTCTAGTAAATTTCAAAGACTGCTCATTAATTAATAATTATTCTATACCTGAGAACCTTCTGCATTAAAGTGATCCAAGGCTTGTTTCCTTAAATCCCCACGGATAGTTCCATCTAGCCGCTGAGATAAAAATATTCTCAGTGTCACATTTTCTTGTGTATACAAAGTTAATAATCATTAAATAGTCATATATAAAATTTTAATACCCAGATATATTTCTAAAAGAAAATAGGGCGGGATTTTTTCATATAGATATGCATAATAAAATGCCTATAAAAATTATATGGAATCCTTACTTGATATTGAAAGTGTCGACATTGAAGATACTCTGCAACTATGTCCAGCATCCGGACCATTTGAGAAAATATTAGAACCCTGTGTCCAGTTTCTTTAAGTCTCACTAATAATTTATCCAAAAGCAGTAATTTACCACTCCCTTTCAAAAGTACCTGAAAACAGCAATGTGACCAAATTAATAATTAGTTTAAATGTATAATGTTTAAATATTTAATGAGTATTAATGGTAAATATGGCATTTCAGTGTTAGTCTAACAAGCAAATGCAAATTAAGATCAATTGAATATGTTAGAAACCTGTTTTAAAAATACAAAAAATTATAATTAGAAACCCTAATAGCCTTGCTATATCTAATAAGGTTGTTAAGACTGCTGGCTTTTGAGGACCGGTTAACTGTTCAAAAAATGACCGGTTAACCGCCAGTCCCTATAAATCTTATGTTTTGAGAACCAAAGAGAGAATGTTCTTGCGTCGTGTGGCATCATAGCCCGTTTCCCCCGCTTGCGTACAGCTCTTTTTCATAATGCAGCGAATTTTAAAAAAACCTTCCAAAGAATTAAGTAAACAGTGATGGTTTATAGTCAATTTTTAATTTTTTTTTGAGGACTTGTGATTAACTCATTCGCTACTAATGCGACATACCCCCCTCGCTACTAATGCGTCCAAATGCGACATGGCGTCTAGCAACGCGCATATAAAAAAAGATCTCGCGAGCAGCATTGTTACCGTGCGAATAGCTCTCGGCTTTTTAAAAAGTAGAAAGATAGCTGATTTCGTTAAAAAAAACGGTTCAAAAGATGTGTGGCTTAGAAGTCGGACTGTACTTGGTGAAATTTGATCATGTGGTTTCTGAATATTCTTATACAATGGCCTTTCATTTTCTTGACTCTTTAATTGCTGCTTCAACGTTTAATTATGCAGCAGTTAATCATTTAAACAATGAGGAATCAGATGTTGAAATTGGTGATAGTGATACTGATAATAATTAACTCTTAACTCTAATCATAATCAGAGCGACAGTGACGCTAATGAGTTATGAAATGAAGGAGATACTGTCACTGAATCTTGGTCAGACAATTTGATTAGTGTTACAGACAATTTAATGAAATTATAGGGGAAATCATTTTCTCCCTATTGACAGCAGTCTCATAGACTACTACAAGCTTTTCATGAACTCTGCCATGATAGAGTTGTAAGTTGCTGAAACAAACAGATACGCTGAACCGCAGCAAACAGCCAAGGGTAAGAAAGACACCCAGTGGAAGGTTACTAATGAGGATATATATAAATTTCTCTACATTGACATCATGATTAGACTCAAGTAACCAATTACAAAATTGTATTGGCCAGTTGATAAGATGTTTCTCAAAGTTTCCTGAGACAATAAATGGACAAAAAGGTGACAAACAACGGAGGTCGCATCCCAAAACTGCGATGTAAATTTTCAAAAAACACTTTTCAAGATTTATTTCAAATATATTTGTGAATTAAAGCGCATCAATCTATACATTTTTTAAAAGCTCATTCAATTTTCTGTTTTTTGGTGTGTGTTTTGTTATTTTAAAATTTCATTTAGGTGTTTAAAAATAATTTTATTTAACACGGGGGTGCATGTTTTTGAGAGTAATCTCCCTTTGCTTAGTATTTCAGGGGGTGTTTTGGTTATTGCGCTTAGTAGCAAATGAGTTAATAACCGTTCTAAATAAGAGGACCGGTTAAAACATTAGTTAAAGTTTTCGAGGTATTTTTCCTTAGTTTGAAAAATCCACGCCTCGCCTGTCTGTAGGGACGTCTTGTGTGTGATGCCGGTCAACTCGCGAATTAAAAAATAATAATAATAATTTGAGCACCCATTAATCGCCCGGAATCTTTGCTACGTCTATCAAATGACTCTCGTAATATAGGTACTTCACTAAGCGGCGCGCGCCCATCAATTTTTTGGATGCGGGAAACAGACTATGAACCGGTGACCGGAGAATACTGATAGGTCACAGGGTCATCTGCTTTTATAAACTTTCTTTGTCTTTATAAGAAACAGACTATAATTACATGTAGCATATTTTGTGAGCACATGGACTACTATCATAGTGTTCTTGAATTTGTTAAAAAGTATTTAGTGTTTGTAGCTGACATTCTTTGTTTTGAGAATAGGTAAGTTTATAATTATTTTCTGATTAACTGATTGTCCCGTAATAGAAATAGTAACAGTCGCGACATTGACATCAAAAGCGCACTGTGTGCTAGCGCTCGTACAGTGCCTCGACAACTAAGCAAATTAAGATTTTTAAAAATATTCCCTTAGCCATAGGCGAAGTAAACTAATAGTGACGGCGTGTATATTATTTATATACCGGAATCTGGAGAAAGCGATGTGAAGCGTAACACAACAAAAACGAACTCCGAGTAATAAACTAATATGCCGTAACATATGGGCTTATTGAAGTTGCGGTTAACCGGTCCTGATTTCAGGACCGGTTAACAACCTTAATATCTAATATAATTGTAATAAATTTAAAACAAACCTGCAGTTTTTCTTTTGGTAATGGATCCTCTTCTAATGGCACAACAAGGTGAGCATGATTAGCACATTTCTTTAACTCCATCATTATATTGGCAAAAGATGAAACATTGCCACGCAAACCTTTCATCAGAGTGCGAAATTCCCTTTTCAGTATAGCCCTAGAGGAAGTAAAAAGAATCAATACCATGTCAGTTACTATTATACCTCTTTTATCAAAGAGAAATAAAAAATTAACAAAAGTGATGCATTGGTAAATTTCAACTATAGCACTTCATAAAAGAACAGGCATTAAACAAGATATAGCACCATGGTCTTACAGTCGTGCTCAAGAGATCAAAGCTCTAAGCTTAGGTGGAGTTTATTATTTGTCAGAGTAAGGAAGATAGTCATTATCAACAAAGAGTAAATCCTGAATACCCCTATATAGACAAGCATGGACTTAAAATATGTATGCAGGGAATAAAAAATACCTGTAATAAGTCTTTTGAAGTGATGAAAGTTCAACCCGTAAGATCCTTTCAGTTTTGGCAGGTAAGGATTTTTCAACATCTTTCTTTACTCTTCTTAACAGATAGGGTTCCAATTGTTTATGTAGAGAGAGAAATCCTTTGCCCTCTTCATTTGAGTGTTTTTCTTCAAAATCTGGCCAACTATCAAATCTGTGTAGATTAAAATATTTAAAATAAATTTTTAAAAATATTTTAAACACAGAAAACTTCTATTTCCTATATGCCCATGAGTTAAAACACAGCTTTTGAGGTATTTTTCAAAAATTTAAATGTGCAAATTTCAAAATAATTCAACTGAACAATGAAAAAAACACTTGTTTTCCCACCAATAAAAATGTAAATTATTATTAAAAGCTTGTAATTAATATATCCCTGTTACATAAAACACCTGTTATAAAGAATACATATTTTATTAGATGCGCATTCAGAGTAACTATTTTAAGGTTTATAGAAATGTACAATCATTACATGTTTTAAAACTCATTCCAGACATCAGTAATAAATTTTTACTTCAAAGGGGATGTGTAAATTTCTTTAGATTTTGGTTACTTTAGTTCAGGGGTCAGGAAACCATGGCTCGCAAGCCAGATGTGGCTGTATTGATGGCTGCATCTGGCTCTCAGACCAATTTTCGATTGTTAAAAAAAACACAACTTTTATTCAGACTCCTTTGATCTACATATTAATTGCATATAAAAAAAAACAACAGCACAACAATGTTATTAAAAAGAATTCAGAGACATAATTATTGTAATTTTAGTGTTGAGAATACACAAAATGCACACTTTTACTTAAAAATTTAGTTTTAAACATAATGTATGGCTCTCACAGAATTACTTTTTTAAAAATGTGGTGTTTATGGCTCTCTCAGACAAAAAGTTTCCCGACCCCTGCTTTAGTTAATACATTTTGTTTTATTTCATTGATAAATGTTAATGATCAAAGGATATAAGCTTCACTAAATGATTTCTGTTTAATTAATATAGAGGATTAAAAATAAAAACTATCCATAAAGAACCAATAAATAAATTTTAAGAATCTGGGGTTAACACAAACCCGCCTCTACTTAACCCTACCAAGGCGAGTTATCAAATATTAGCTAATGGATTTAATTCCTATAAACAGAGTTACTGAATTCTAGGTATTTGGGACAGCATGTGCAAAAGTACTAAAAATAACGAAGCAATCCTCAGTGCAACGTAAATAAAAGTCATTGGCTGGCCCCATGTTTTGAATTTTATCTGTGTGTTAATGTGAAAAATTATGGAAAATTCAATGTAAAACGAGTGTCTGATGAACCAAGCACTTAATAGGCAAGTGGAACTAGGTTTATGTGTTATATTCTTTGGATTTTTTCATACTCTAAGTCATAATTTTATCAAGAATATGTTTCTAGGTCAAGTAACACACTATGTTAGAGCTAATCAGAGTCGTGTTGTGTGTAGGACATAAGTAGTGTGTATGGAAAAACATTCCAGATACAACACTCGAAATCCTAGATTGTCTTTATAAGACAATCCATGTGTTGTGAAACAATATTATTCCTGCTATGTGGATTGACACACAGGTAAAAATTTGACAATAATTAAAAGATAAAACCTATTTTCTACAATTTCTCCAAGTTTCATTCTATTCCTAACACTTCTTTGCATGTAATTAATTTTTTTTTACAGCATGTTCGTTTTTTCTTTAATGCCAGGGAACCCAGGCGTCGGGAAGAGTTAGACTCGGTAGAGTTAAGCATACATGTACTGAAAGTGAAACAAGCCCAAGGTTTTTTTAAATGTTGAAATCACACCATTTAAGAAAACATCTGAGGAAATGGAGATTTTTGTTGCTATTATAAAAATATGAGAATGCCTTGCAATTGGACCTATCATTCATAACCCACTAAGGAAGCATTTTGTTGCTACCATCAAAAACGAGTTAAAAACCAGGAATAATGTTAATTCTTACACATTAGGCATAATAAAATGCAATAGTGACCACAGCTCTTTCAAAGAATTTTGTAATGGAGTGCCTGTTATCAATATCCTGTGGTTTGTGTCAAATGTTTCCAATGATCTGTACAAAAGGGAGTCATCATTTTTCAATCTGTGAGCTTCATCAACACCAAGGAATGCCCATGACTCAGCAGCTAAGAACGCCTGAAGAATTTAAAAAGCAAATATTTAAAAGTAACAGTAATTCATTTAAAAGTCCATTAAGATATATATTTATACCATGCTTTTTTAATTTCAAATGATTTTATTTTGACATTCTTAAATTCAAATAGACTTAATTATTTCAAAGATAATCCCTCTTATCCCTGACAGCCATTAACCTATTGAGATTTATACCTTGTCTTTTAGCAATATTTCATAAGTAGTGATTAAAACATTGAATTTGAGACGCTTGTTTCCAGGATGTCTCCACTCCTGCTCTCTTATCTGAAAAAAGAAAATTAATTGTGAATTATTATTTAGAATGAAAATATTGAATATTTTGCTCTCCCAAATATTTCTCCTAACTTAATCTGTATCTGAACTTACCACGGCTCGACTGTTCACATCACCAATATATATAATAACATTCATTTCTGGGGCCCATTTCTCCAGCTCCCTTTGCCAAGCCACTACCGTCGACAGAGGAACCACCAAAAGAAAAGGCCCATATAAGTGAAACTGATTAAACAACTGAGAAATGAAGCTGATGATCTGAATTGTTTTTCCCAACCCCATCTCATCAGCAAGAATCACAGAATGCTCTCTGTTGAAAGATTAAAAAATATTGGTTTTGAAAAAATATTCGTCCTGGGGCTTATATAAAACACACCTATATAAAAATACGCTGTGTTTTTGTGCGTGTTTATTTCTTCTTTTTATCTTAATGTCATTATTTTTCTATGATACATTGTCTTACATAATGTAAAATTAATAGTAATAATTGTGTAAGTTATTTGTACTGACGAAGGCATTAGCTCAAACGTCTACTTTTGTATTAGTCAATAAAGCTTTAATTCATTGTTTTGATTACACAATTTTTGGTCTGTTATGAAAATACCTCGCTACCACTACTGTTATCGGACATTTAAACAGTCATTTTTTGAATGGTTAACTGGTCCTCAAAAATGAGCAGTAACACCCTTACTTATTACTAAATTTATTTTTTAGTAAGGGATACAGTTCTAAAAGAATTAAAATATTATTTCTAGTTACTTAATACTTTAAATGGTAGGATACATATCCACTTACTTGCACCAAGAGTGTATAAGCCAATTCAAACCATCCAGTTGATAGTCCCGTAGTACCAAGTTTTCAACTCCTCCTAGGTACTCCGGTTGTGACTTCAGGGGAACAAACTTTGGGCGTACTTTTAAAACCTGTTTCATATTTAAGAATAAATATTCCATCTGTGATATGCATTATAAATTATATGAGAATATTAATTTAACATTTCTAATTTTTAAAAGAAATTAAGTTTGTAAACTAATAATGAAATGAAAATACTTACCCTTGTTAACTTAGTAGGAATACATTGAGATTTGTTCCTTGCTAGATATTTGTCAATATGGCTCTGAAACAGCTTGGAAGCAAGCTCCCCATCTTCCCAGGTACACTCAGAATAAGGTAGACCTTGCCATTTACACATATAATCTGCTGTGCCATTATTTTCTTTACGATGACCTGTGTTCAAGTAAGAGATAGAAAGAAAAAAAAGGATGAAATGATTTTTAGGATAAAATTGCATCAGACATTTAACTAATTGCAACTAAATTAATTACAGAGTAATCATGTTTTAAAAGTTAAAATAAATAAAGTTTAGGATTCTCACATATGATACGTTCAACTGTTTTGTGCGACTCAATAAGATCTTGCATCATCTCTTGCTGACAATCATAATACTCAACATCTTCTGGGGTGGCATTTTCCTTCCTAGTATATAAAAAAACACCTTTGAGTGGATTTACATTTCTAGAAAAAATTTTAATACAGTAATTTATAAATTTAAAAAATTTTTTAATGATTGGAAAAATCTTTTTTAAATAAAATAAAACTGAATTTACCAATCTCTTATTTCTCCCTCTCTCTTAATGAAGTTTTCCAACTTCTTGATACCATTGACTTTTTGCTCACGCAAAGAAGCTTCAGTTTCCCATGTATTATGGATGTGGGACCAGCCCTTCCATTTAATAAGATATTGCGTCTCCAATTCTTCCTTTTCTCCATCTTTCAGTGGTGTTGTGTTAGGATCACTATTTTCCCTAATATTATACAAAGTGGTTTTGTGACCAGTCGCTGAAAAAGTTAAGTTAAAATCAATACTATAATTAAAAGGACTTCAGAAGCATCTGGAAAAAATATTCAAACATCAACAATCAATGAGGGATAAGAATATTAAAATCATTAGTAGTATTAACTAATACACACTTTGTTATTTAGCAAATATTTTATTGTGTTTTAAGTTACAATTATCTTCTGCTAAAATTAATACATTCACTTAAATCATAAGTTTCTCTAATAAAATTACAATTACTTGTAATTATTCAAAGCTAAGGTAAATATTTCATGTACCCTCATAACTTTATGATTCACATTCTGTTTAAGAAATTGACATGCCTAAGCAATTCCATAGAAATATTAGTTTTTTTTTATAAATGGGTAAATATTACAAAGCTGTTTAAACCCTCCAATCAAAAATTCTCTGGTCTTGCATGTGTGTTCCATGAGTAGCAACTGGGTTTAGGCTAAGGATAAGTAAGCATCAGTATCCAATAGCTTATCAAATTAAAATACATGAAATTGGGTAGTTCTGATTTTGCTCTGGCTAGACACAATCTTTTTAAATAAGTATCTTACCTCCTTTCCTGCCTCTCCTAATTTCAAGCACCTTTTCAATAGTCTCTCTATTTTCTTCTTCAACATCAGCCATTGGAGTTGCTGCTTCGATTATATCATCTGAGTCTGTTGCTTCATCAGTGTCTTCTTTGTAACTGAAAGATAGTCAACTTTTTAGTTGATACAAACAATCTGAACAATTACATCATCCTGAAAACGACAAAAAACTAAAAATCTTAAAAGTCGGGAGTTTGTGTTTTCAACGCATTAGTTTATCATTAATATGTTCCAACCACAAAATATGAGGTATATAATTTCAAAATGGTAAAATATCAGTGTAGATTAAACCAATATGTTTTTAAAAATGACAGTAACCAAAAACATGGTTATGTATCTAGCCTGGAAAATCATTTGGAAAATTTGCATTACAAAATCATAATGGAGGACTTTAAGATAATTATTTAGTAATCCTGCAGAAAGCCCATTTAATAAAATTATTTATGATTACTTTGTATTACGAGTTTTATCTGAAAATTAAAATTTGTAAGTTATATTTTTAAAATTTTAAAGGCTAGCTGCTTATGCATAAGCTTTTAGTTTAAATAAATTAATAATTATGTATAGTTCTTGGCAAAGGAAGCCTTTTAACAATTTATAGAAAGAAATATAAAATTCTTGGTCATAATTCTTTCATACAGAGACAAGGCAGCTGTGGCTAGAAAGAGAAAATAGTTTAAAGACACGAAAATATGCCAATGACTAATAAATTTATATCCTTAAAAAAAATTAACATTTCAAATCTCTGTTGACATCCTTCAATTTTATAGAATCCTGTTAGGAGAAAGTCATAAGTATATTTTACCATAATACTAAATATAGTGCAAGTGCAAAGATAACAGCAAAAAATCTACTACATGGACAGCAAGCTTGTATACAAATGGTAAGCCCACCATCTTACCTAACGGCCTTTTTAGAAGATTTGCACCTGATAGGGCGTTTAGAATACTTGCTCCTATTTTCAGAATAAAAGTTTAAGTAGATATTTAGTCCTTTTTTCTTCCAAGACCATTTTGAATATTTTGAGTTAAATTATCTCTATATAATTATCTTTATTTGTTACGTTCTGTAGACTTTGTTAGTTTATTAAATAAATACTGACATAATTAACTTTTTGCTTATTCATGTAATTACCCTAGAATTAAAAATAATTGTAAATAAACTTCCATTTTTCTTAATATATTACTTCAATGTTATTTTTTATATCTGATAACAGTTATTTAATCATTGTAAATATTTTATTCTTGTCATGTTACCTAGTTGGCAAAATAACACATTTGAAAAATAGTTTAAGTTACCAATGGAAATAAGGATTTTTTAAAAGTTGATAGTTGGAAAAGACTGAGTTTCTATGAAAACTTTAAAAATGAACAAACAAACCCTTTTATTATATTAACTACTAAATTAAAAATTTTAGTCAGTAAGTAGTTATCCATGACAATAATAGATAACTAAGTATAAACTTTCCTTCAAAAAAATAATATTGTCATCAATAACTGACAGAACACGTAAAATTTATATCAACACTTACCTAATTTTTTGTGCAGTTTTCCTTTGTGGCACAGGTCTACTATAGGAATCACTGTCTTCTGAAGACTCAGATGAAGACAAATTTTTACTCCTTCCTTTAAATCTGGGTGGTGCTTTACTATTTCTTTTTTTGTTTGTACGCTGAGGCTTAGTCCTGTAATTGGAAGAGTATTAACTTTATGCTCTGGTTTAAACTACATACTAAGGAACCAGGCATTTTTAATAAATAAATAGTAAGTACCCTACATTGTCTTTAAAAGAGACTACAGAAGATGAGGAAAACATTACTGGAAAAAAATTTTATTCAGATATTTACAGAACAGAATATCTATTTTATTTTCACATATATGTACACGGGCTGATGGAGTTCAGTTCCTAGCATCTACCTAGCAATATTTTCACTTGTCCAAGAGCTTTTTGGCCATCTAAAGGTTAGCATTGCAATTGATTTTAGTTACAAGTAAGTTAGAAAGATAATCAACTTTCATGCTTGGTCTTGTTTCATCGTAATTTTTCTGGAAACGTTTCTTTCACTCCGGCATTAAAAACATCAAATGGGTTAAATAAATATTTCCTTCAATAAGAATGATGGTAAGTAAAGCTTCTGATTCCTTATCAAAGAAATTAGAAATAGATTGTGTAGATTCCCTTAATATCACTGCTTTTAGCTGTAGTTGTATGGTAATAATATTTTGAGAATATATATCTATGCATTAAATAAAATTAGTATCATACATATTTATAAATGCATTCAATATAAAACATATCTTTATTTAAAAAACATATAATTGACACACATAGGCTACGGCTATAAGTCAGAGAAATGTTGGATTAATAATTCGAAAAGTAAAGATTAAAAAGATGTGTTTAGAGTGCAAACTTGAAGGCCTTTAGTAGTAGGAATATAACTAATGTTAATGGTGGAGAATTCCATTAGGGAATACAAAAAAAAGAAAAAGGGATGGATGGCAAAATAATTATTCTTCTTCAGAATACTCGAACACATTGTATATGAAGCTTTGTCTTTTGTCATTGTTTGGAGCACTATCACTGTAACCTCAAACAAACAAAAATCACAACACAACTAAATAAGTTTTTAGTCCAGTAAAAGGATTAATTAACTATCAAATCATTTGATGAATGAAGAAAGATTTATAGATCACAGCTCACTTTCATAACGGTGTAGGAAAAAAAAAGCAAGTGTAGCAATCTATATTTAAATATACATTTTATTACCTTTTCTGCCCCTCTCTGATATTTGTTACAGTCGAACCCACTTAACTCGAGCTCGGTTAACTTGCCCACCCTATTATGTCGACGTTTTTTATTGGAACCGCCAAATTCTCTTTGTCTTAGCATTTTCTCTGCGTTTAATTCAATTTTTTTAAGTCGCCGAAACCTCATAACACGAGCACAATAAATGGTCAAATTTGCCACTTAACGTTGGTTATCTCGATCCCCATGACCAATCGCCAGCTTTTTAAAATGTTAGATGTGATTTTTTATAACCAAGTGATGGCATAAAATTTCTGCATCGCTGGTGACGTCACAGCCCGCTTGCTCACAGCGCTGTGTTACTAACTTAAATCACCAGCTTTTGAAAATGTTCTTATCGATAGGGCTGAACCGATCGGTTCGGCTACTCGGCATCGGCCGATTTTCGTATACTCGGAGATACTCGGCAATCGGCCACGTAAGTGATGCCCAGTATTACGTAATTGCTCCAATAGCAAAGATGCACCCAGAATCGCATGTCTAAAACATTTAGTTGCGTATGGAATAACAAAATGTACCGTGTGCAGACTAGTGTCATTGGCAACCATTCATCCTTCAACCTCATTTTGACTCTATTTTTTTATAACCAAGGCATAAAATTTCTGCCTCGTTGGCGACGTCACAGCGCTTTGATACTAACTTAAATCGCCAGCTTTTGAAAATGTTCTTATCGATAGGGCTGAACCGATCGGTTCAGCTACTCGGCATATTTTTTTATACTCTGAGATACTCTGCAATTGGCCGCGTAAGTGATGCCAAGTATTACGTAATTGCTCCAATAGCAAAGATGCATGCCGAATCGAATGTCTAAAACATTTCATTGCGTATGGAATAACAAAATGTACTATGTGCAGACTTGTTCATTGGCAACCATTCATCCTTCAACCTCATTTTGACTCTATTTTTTTATAACCAAGGGAAGGGACCAATTTTCTGCCTCACCAGGGTCTGCTGGTGACGTTCACAGCCTGCTTGCTTTTAGCTCTCAGCGCTGTGTTGCTTCTGGTACTATGCCAAAATCCAGCTTTTGTACTTCTTAGTTATTTTATAACCAACAAGGCCACGCAAAAATTTTCAGCCTTTCGAGGTGTGCTGGTGACGTCACAGCCCGCTTGCGTTCAGATACTTTTCAGAGCTGTCTCAGAGTGAAATGACTCGCGAATTTTGTGTTTGCAATGTTGGAGAATTTAATAAAAGTTTGCATCGATAATCGACGTTGGTTTTTATTTTAAATTTGTAAATTTCTGCTGTTAGTTGGTGCACATATACCTTTTGTTGTTAGCAAACATGTATGTTCATTTTTATAGCATGCCGATAGCTTCATCAAACAAATAACTGCAAAAAAACAGACAGTTTACCCACCCCCACTCTAAGTCTATTGTAAGCTGAGGGGATCGTATGGAATATCAAAATCTACCGTGTGCAGACTTGTTGTCATTGGCAACCAATCATCCTTCAACCTCATTTGACTCTATTACTACTGCTTTTCATTGTTTCATTCATAAGAAGTGGCCGTGTGCAAAAGCCATTTAACTATTGGTTAGAATTAATTAAAATGTGTCAAAGCTGAAGGGTTTAAAAGGACTTTCTTATTTATTTGTGTACGTTTTTCTAGAGAAGAGTTTCCTTTGTCATGAGTCATATATAGGTCATGATAGACAAATAACAGCAACGCCATTGTGTAAAAAAAACAACTCCAAAAACACGTGCATGTGCATTTATTAACGCTAGTGATGGGACGATACCAAAATCATAGGCTGCTTACTGTAAACAAGGCTCCCCAGATTTTAAAATATATAATATAACAGACTACAGACAGTTTACCCACCCCCACTCTCAATCTCCCACACCATTGTTGTTGGTTAGTCCGATTAGCATCAATTTACCGAAGGAATTCTAAGTCCATTTTAAGCTGAGGGGACGGACCCAAAGAAGATTATTAGGAAGAGAATGGTTCGGGGACAATGAAGGGATGTGTAGGTTACTAATTTGTGTAGCTTGTAAGGAAAGGCCAAGGCACAGTATCGCTCAATCTGGGAATCACCGCAAGACGGCGCGCGCGCCGCGGCAGGAGTATATGACTTCGTTATAGTTATGTACTATGGGAAAAAAAACTGCGCTAACGCAACAAAGGGTTATATTTAAACTTAAACAGTCCTTAAAAACGAATGGTCTTAACAACCTTAGGAAAGAGTGAAGAAATAGGGTCCCGATATTCCAATACGATTCTGATTAATCGTCCCATCACTAATTAACACACAACACGTACATAAAGAAATTTCAAGCGCATGTTAATATTTTGCGAAATAGGGTCCCCGATATTCCAATACGATTCTGATTAATCGTCCCATCACTAATTAACGCACAACACGTACATAAAGAAATTTCAAGCGCATGTTAATATTTTGCCGCCATATTGGTTTACGTTTTAACTCGATCATCGGTTATCTCGATGCCATTTTTCATACCCCAACGCCGTCGACTTAACCGGTTTCGATTGTACTAGTGAAAAATTATAGTATTCGAAAAATCTGAATTTTAAGTGCTTCGTTGTATTGTTAGAATGAGGGGTAAAACATCTATAATTCGAACAAATTCAGAAGGAGTGGCAGATCAGGTCAATATATTATTTTCCAGAGGGTGAGCAGAATATTTTGAAATTAGTGAACATAATTCTACAGTTGGAAATATATTTAATTTGGACAGCTGATGCATTTTATAAATAGTTCTATTGGACTGATGTACGATTCTTTTGTAAACAATATATCTAGTTTTAACATTTTGTTGCAAAATGTTTCAACCGTTTTTCGTAGTTGTTAGTTTCCAAGCTGCATTTTGGTTATAAAAATTGGCCTATCTACTTTACAAGCAAATTGATATGCCAAGGGGAGGCACGTACAAACTTACAAAGAATTGATAAGTAATATTGAATTGTTTTAACTGTATCTTAACAGATTTATTTTTCTGAGAAATTGATTATTTCCTTTTGGTTGGTACATTTAAAGCTTACATTATTTTGTTCCATTATTATTTTCTATAAACCAAGTACTACATCTTACTTTTTAGCAGTTCTTGTAGGTTTAAAATCGTCACTGCCACTACTTTCTTCTTCACTATCATCATTATCATCTTCATCATCTTCCTGACTTTTCCAATCCTCTGACCTGTATGAAAAAAAGGATACAGTTTTTAAAAAAATCATTATTACCTAAACCCATAATGTTTAATTAAACAATTTCTTTATAACCAAAACAGGCACTAATTATATATAAATATTTTTTTAATAAGTATTTTAAAACTAGTCATGTATATAGTCAGGTACATGAATATTCAAATAACACATAAAAATTAAGCTTGAAAATTTTTTATTGTTGAAAAAAAAATACCTACTCCCTTCTCTTTCTTCTCTTTTTCTTCTCACCTTCACTATCACTATTCTGAAAATGAATGTCATTTTATCAAACAGTTAAGGAGCTAAAAAAGAGGTCTAAAAACTCATAATCATCAAGTAATATTCTGTAAAAGAAATTGTTTCTTACTCTGCAACAGACCTATTATATAACTTTCTTCACCATCAAAACTATTTTAAATATGTCAGGATACTTAAAATACAATTCACTTCAGTGCTCCATAAATAAATTAATTTTAAATTTTAAAAACCTGAAACAGCTATGGCCTCCATGTTGTAAAATATTTCAGCCATGTGGTGGTATACTCAATGGATAAATTAATAATTATTTTTTTGTATAATTAACTTCAACACCCATGTTTTTCCACTATAAGTTACGATGTCACAAAAAATTAGTGACCGCACTACTGAATATAAATTTTGACTTCTAAAAATCAAATACAATGTTAACTTAATTTAACTTAAAATAAAATTTGATATTTAGTATCTTGAAATTTTTTTAATATTTATGCAGTTATAAAGTTTAGGTAAAGGAGCAATTAGGCGAGTAAAGAGAAGCAACTAAATATATAGATTTCAAAAAGGTAAAAAGGAAAGAAAGGAAGAAAGAAAAGGGAAGGATACCAACCCCTACATTATAGCGAACCACCTCTCTCCGTGATCTTCCTGATCTTCGAATTCCATATAAATCTGGCTTTTGGTCCCACTCCTGAGGAGAGGAAATAAGTTTCCCTAAAAATGTGGCTGTCCCCCCCAAGTTATCAATTATTATTACATAATGTGGAGAAATTATGCAAGCATCTTTACTTAAATTTAAAAAGAATATTTATTTATGCTTTTTTCCAGATTTTATCTACTTTTAATGAATAACCAACAATTTTATTTAGCATCTTTTTTTGACAGTAGTCTTAAAAATAATTACTCTGTATGATCATCATCTCTAAAAAATCATGATTTTTTTCCTTTCCTTTTAAAAATAAGTTAATGTTGAAAATAAGATTCTTATAGAAAGGGATAAATAATTTATTTAAATTATTGTATATCAGAATAATGAAAAAAAAATGTTTTACTTTTTTAGTTTCTTGAAAATATAAGCATGCCAAATAAGTGTTTATGCAGTAAAAAGAAAAAAATTTAATATAAATCACTTTCCCTTAGAGATAATTTTTTAAAGCATATTTCACCTAAAAATGAAATTCCAATACTTATGGAAAGTGTTATTGCAATAGAGATTTATATTTCAAATTATTAGCAAGTCCATACATCAGGGGTGTCCAAAGTCCGGCCCGCGTTACAATTTTAACTGGCCCACAGCTCATGTGCCAAAAATAAAAATATCACTCTTTACAAAATAAAAAAACCAGAATTAATTTTTTTTAAAAACTTTTTAAATTAAAATATTTAAAAAATGTGACGTCACATCAAAACGAGCAACTTTAAATAAAAGTTCCACTTAAATATTTTATTTGTTACATGGTGTTTTACATGACTTCACACGTGTTACGATAATAGAATGCAGGCCTACGATAAATAAATACTTAAATGACAAAAAAGTGATTTAAAACATGCTCTTTTTCAAATAAAATACAGCCTTTTATGGGGGGGGGGAAGCTTTGTGACGTCATCTTTGAGGGGGTGGTCTAAGTTTTTGTGACGACGCTTTACGAAGGGGGAGGGGATGAAAAATCTGCCAAAATCGCGTGACGTCATTTATGGATAGCCCCTTCTCGGGGCCATTTGTAAATAACATTACGCACCTAGCGGGGGAGGGGGCCGACCATTTGTGACGAAGGGGAGGGGTAATATAAGAAATGTCACGTCACATCAAAACGTGTAACTTAAAATAAAAGTTGTACTTAAAAATGTGTCTGTTTACAATTTATTTAATGACGCTTTACATGTGCTTCGCGCGTGTTACGATATAAAGTGCAGCCTTACACTAAATACATACTTAAACTTAAATGACAAAAGTGATTGGAAACATGCTAATTTTCAAATTTAAAAAATGCTTTTTTTGGGGGGAAGGGGCATTTTTGTGACGTAATAGTGGATAAGAGGGGGGTATAACTTTTAGTGAAGACGCGTGTCGTGGGGGGGGGGTGAAAATGGGTCATAATCGCGGAACGTCAATGAACGGTCCCAAAGCTTTGACCCCCCCCCCGAAAACAAATCCGCATACCACCCCTCCCCCCTTCGTCAAAAATGCTCACCCCCCCTCCCCACCCCCTTTTTAGGCGTGTGATGTCATTTATGGGCGGCTTCAAAGAGTAAAACCAATATCTTCTGACTCCTGCTTAATTTATTTTTTTTTAAAAGGGGGCGAATGAATTTTTACGTACGCATTGATCCCAAAAATGTACTGGATTGAAGGGGGGGGGGCGTACAAAAATATGAACTTTGTGCATACGTAATATATGGATGGCCCCTTAGTCATTTTAGTTTATTATCTTAATCCAGCCCGCGCATGTTTTTATTTCAGGGAATACGGCCCTCTTTACAAAAAGTTTGGACATTCCTGTCATACATGATCTTAGTATTTCATTACTTGTTCATTTTTTTAAATTTTGAATCAGAATTGAACGTTTGAGTAGGTATGTGTTTGGAACTTTTACATACTCGTAACTGGTGCCCATCTTTTAACATTGAAAAAAAAATTACAGATCACATGAAAGGAGTTTTTAAGTAATAAGACCCATGAATGCTTTATCTAAAAAAATAAACAATACATTTACAAATGCCACTATGATTTTTTTTAATGTATAAACAGTAAGAACCTTGAATATTGAAACTTCAAGCAGCAACATACAAGTAAGTAGCATCAGATTTTTTTGGCTATCAAAACCTATCCTAGGTAACTAGCATTGTTTATTATTTGATTTTTTTTCTTTTTTCTTTTTGAGCAATGCATTCACAGAATACAATTACATCAGAAATTGTAAGCTTTTTTTCAGGCACTTGCTGCTGCTATTGAAAATGTTAGGGGATGGAACATATTTGTTGGTAAAAAAACATTGTCACTGAACAGTTTCTTCAGAAATGTTAGCTACTTTATACCAATTCATTAGACTAGAGCTTTAAAAAATAGAAACTGCTTAACTGTCTTTAATGTTTAAATTCAATAATATAAAATAATGAAGTACATATCTAATTTTAAGGACTGAGTTGTTAATTCATATTTAAATAAAATCATGTTTAAACAAGAACAACAATAATTAAAATTAGCACTGAAGTTATTTGCTGTCAAGACAACTAAATTTAAGTAAAATAGGTATTTATTTAATTTCATTAAATGTTCAATCAATTGTTAACTTAGAGACTTCAGAGAGAAAAAGAATTATAATACCATGCCTCCAACGCATTTAATAAGTCCCCACATATAATTTTTTTGATGCATTGGAAAAGGAATGACCACATTGAATTAAATTTTAAAATATCTAATTTGAAACAATTTTCTTGTAAAGTTTAAACTAACTATTCAAGATACATACATCTTTTAATTCTCGGATAGCAGTGACTCTTCGTCCACTGCAACTGCGTGTTGCCTCATTATCAAAAGTGTCCTGGGAATCTGTGTCAAAGAGTGCTCTTTTAATGCTAGACTTTTTAGTTTCAGTCTCTTCCCCTTTCTTGCTTTCATCATCTTCATCATCAGAAGAATTAACTTCAGAATTAGAATCCTTTTTCTCTTCACCAGATTCGGAGTGCGAATCATCTTTTTCAGAGTCAACATTGTCATCAGAACCAGAGTCTTTCGATTTTTTATCCTCTTCATCATCCTCATCATCATCTGTTAATTGAATTTGTTTAGGAAGTTCAGTTTCCTCCTCTGATGAGGAAATGTTTTTATTTTTCACATCTTCAGTCTCTGCATCTGAGTCAGAATGAGAACTCGAGTCACTGGTGAAAATAAAAAAGTGTATGCTTAAAAAGACCAAGGTGCTTGTAGGTTAGTTCAATCCATTGTTTTTTTTAAATATTCCTAATTACATGAAAGGATTTTATATATTTACCGGTAATAATTGAGGACATTATAAATTATAATTAATATTTGAATTGACCTTACCATATTTAATATTTTATAAAGTTTTTTATTTGAATATATTATTAATAAACACTTTTCAGTTGATTTTTTTTTGGTTAAAGTTATTTTAACAGGAACGTTTAAAAAAAGGCTAATTAAAAAAACTAATTTAAAAAACCAATTAATTTGTAGATATTAATTAATAGATTAAATATGATGAATTACATCTCACAGGAAAAATGTTTTATAAAACATGTGTATATATATATATATATATTAAAAAAAATTGGCCACACTTGGCAATTGCTAGGTGGTCCACAGATGAAAACAGCAATATTTCTATAATTTTTAAAAAAAATTAGATTTTGGTAAATTTTACTAAATTATCTACTTATCTATTCTTTGGCATTTACCATTTTCATAAAAATTTTATTTAAAATAGAGTATAATTATTTTTTTTACTTGGTCTTCAAAATTCCTGCAAAATAGATCTTAGACAATAAATATCAATGAAAAATTGAAACCATTAAGCCTCAATATCCTACACTTAAAAAAAAATTTAAAAAGAAGAAAAGTTGTAATAATTATAATCCTATTTTTTCTATTACTCAATGTCAATACTTGCAGCTTATTATGTTATTTTTCAAAATTGAATCAATAATACAACTTTTTGTTTGTTTTAAAATACAGGAGATAATACCCCCCAGGATAAATGGAGCCAACTGATGAAGAGCAGACCAGGCATATCTTCAAAGAGCTAAGAAAATGGGTCACTCTTCACCATCAGCTTCAAGAACTAAAAAATCACTGGGCATCACAGTGGTACATCTAAGGGCTCTCTGCTTCAACAATAATGCAGTTTATTGCAGATCGATGCCTTTCAGCCACTAATTCAAAATTTTCCATAGCCTATTCCTTGGCATTAATATTCTCTACATACTAATGGATTAAATTTTTTATGAACTTTTAAAATTTTTCCAACTCAGCATTTACATTTTATTTTCCAATCAGATGCTACGAGAGAAAAAGTATATTAGAAACTTCGGATGCTTGTTTCTATTCATATTCTTTACACAGTGATTGCTTTATTTTTTCCTAAAATTAAAATGTCTCATATGTTATTTTCTTACTTTTTATTTTCATAGTGTGGTTGGTGATTGAAAAAGTGTGTAAATGAAATATAGTCAAACCTCACAAAACGAGTTTTAATTCGTTCCAGTCTTACTCGTTAAGCGAAACACTCGTTATACGAAACAATTTTGCCCACACAAATCGAAGTAAAATGCGATAATCCGTTCCATGCTGAAAAAATACTCATTTTTTTTAAAAAATTTAATAACATTTATTCAAATAAAATTTACTTATGAATTGTTAAAGAGTGAAACAACTAGAACAGTGCTTCTCAAACTTTTTAGTATGGTGGACCGGCAGGAAATTTTTCCATTGAGCCAGGGACCAGTGCACTACTTACCCTGCACTGAAAATTTTTTCTGTCCTTTTTTTGAGAACATCTGCGGACCGGCAGCGGATGGCCCACGGACCGGCACCGGTCCGCGGACCACCACTTTGAGAAGCACTGAACTAGAATACAATTTAGATTTGAAACAAAAAACCTAACAAAATATTAATTTATGACAAATAACTATTCATTTTTAACTAGAAAACTGTCCAAAAACAGTCGACGCTTCAAAACTTGACAAAAATGTGTAGTAACCCTTTCGTAGACATTCTTGACACTTGAAGCATCCATCTCCTTAATTGTTCTTGAGAATAGTGCAGATCGTTGATGTTGGTCGATTGTAGTTGCGTGCTAGATGAGCCACCTTGTTCTCGCTTTTTAATGATTTTACGTTTCATTTCAACAGTTATTTTTTTCCCGTCTTATGATTGTCTTCTTGTGATTTTTTTTCCGAAGATGTTTTAGCACAGGTTATGCAAATTAATCGTTATGAGAGGTTTGACTGTACTATTTACCTTAAGCATATATAATAGGTATGTAGCAATATATGTGTTGACTGAAAAACAGAAAATGTTTGTTGCATACATTTCGATAAATCATTCGCATATCATGGATCCAACATATTGCTTACTTATAATTTTTTTTTAAATAAACACACACTACAGTATGAGAAACGGTATTTGCAAAGTTGTTCATCTTGATAGCGACATCATCTTCTACTGCTAAGCAGACTTATCTGAATCAATTTTGTCACCAATCTGATCCTCCAGTGAGTACTACTGCACAATTCATCTAGTGTACGATTTGGATAGCTGGTACTGGCAGACCAACATTGATAGTAGAAGATGCAACCTTCAGCAAGTATTGCAAGCTCCACAAAATGGAGACTACAAACTACCATGTGGGCAAACTATCGATAAATTGTCGAATGACATGTATGATGGCAAAAATGCAACTGTTAAAGAAGCAGTTAAAAACTGAAATGTCTGATTTTCGGAAATCTGTGGGCAATGAAATTACAGTGGAGCCCACTTAACTCGAGCCCGGTTAACTCTCCAGCTCTATTAAGTCGACGTTTTTTTTGGGGAACCGCCAAATTCTCTCATTGTCTTTGCATTTTTTCAGCGGTTAATTCGATTTTTTTAAGTCGCCGAGCCCTAATATTTCGAGCACAAAAGAGTGCCAAATTTGCCAATTAGTGTTGGTTATCTCGATCCCTATGATCAATCGTCAGCTTTTGAAAATGTTAGATGTGATTTTTTATAACCAAGTGAAGGCATAAAATTTGTGCCTCGCTGGTGACGTCACAGCCTGCTTGCTTACATCGCTGTGTCACTTACTTAAATCGCCAGCTTCTGAAAATGTTTTTATCGATAGGGCTGAACCGATCGGTTCGGCTACTCGGCATCGGCCGATTTTCGTATACTCGGAGATACTCAGCAATCGGCCGCTTAAGTGATGCCGAGTATTACGTAATTGCTCCAATAGCAAAGATGCACCCAGAATCGCATGTCTAAAACATTTCGTTTCGTATGGAATAACCAAACGTACCGTGTATAATAGTGTACAGACTTGTTGTCATTGGCAACCATTCATCCTTCAACCTCATTTTGACTCTATTACTACTGCTTTGTTCTCATTGTTTCATTCATAAGAAGTGGCCGTGTGCAAAAGCCATTTAACTATTGGTTAGAATTAATTAAAATAAGCCAAACTCTTTTGAAAGAGAATAGTATTTAAAAAATGTGAAGACCCCCCAAAAAATAATAGGACAGCGTAAACAAAATGGTACACATTTTTTTTAAAACTACAAGCTAAATCGGTCATAATGATTGTTTACTTTTGTTGAGGTTGAAGAACAAAGAGATTTGAATAACAGAGACGATGGATGTCATTTTTAAATCCTTTATATTAACTCGTGGTTTCTGTTTGGTGTATTGTTTGCTTGCTTGCTTGTCGCCAAAACTTTGGATCGATTTTTAACCCACTTCCACTTAAGCTAGCGAGCTGAAATTTTGCAGGCAGTTTCGTACCCATGATAAAAACAATGTATCAAAATTTCAGATCGATCGCATGTACTGTAATTAAATTATTCAATTTTTAGATTATTTTATTTTATCTCTATGTATCATGTTAAATTTTTTTGCTATAGTGTCACGGTGCGTATTATATTGAACTACCTTTCCTGTCGCGCAATAAGGTGCGTATTTTATTGACAACACTTTTTATAAACATATTCCTGATCGGTGCGCATTATAATAAACACGTTTTATGACACAACTGCAATTTTGTATTTTTGGATGGTCTTGCGCTGCGTATTATAATGAACATTTTTTTAGTTATGTCTCGTACATAAAGGATTTATAGTAAAAAACTTGGTTTTTTATGTTGTTTTTTTTATTTAAAGCATTCACTAGAGGGCTTTTTATTTTATGAAAACCAAAAGAAAGCGACGTTTTTTATATTTAATGTTAATAAAGTCAGTAAATAACAAAAATGCTTCATCAACATAGTTTGTAAATTTAAAAAATGCCAGAGTAATTTATTTTGCTATAAATAATTCTATAAAAATTAAAATCATTCGAAGTCCGACTCATCTGACTCTTTAAACAGTTAGTTAAACTCTTCCTCCGTTGTGACTTCATTATCCTCGCACACGTTGTCTTTGTGCTCTTTGTTAGGCAAGAGTTCCCGTTTTTTTTTGTTTCTTTGGTAAACAGTGGCGAAAGCGCGTAATTAAAATTCGTTGTTGGAAACAATTTATTAAAACACTAAAATAAATAAAATGAATAAATAAGGTAAGTGCAGATGTCTTAAAATATTTTATAGCTTCCGGTAGAGCAGTTGAATCTTGTAGAATGTAGACAAGGACCTTGATGATCTACAACAACAACACTGATATTCAAGGTACATACAGAAATCACCTATAACCTGCTCATAAGCCGATCCCCAACATATCCCCCTAGATTGTGTCCAAAAGAAGTCGGCTTTAGAAAGAGTATATACGGTAACCGGTACTCAAAAACTAGAGGTCTCAACAACCTTAGTAATAAATAATGTGCACTTTGAGTGACTGAATGAGTAACAGACACTTAAGTTGACAATTTATACCACCATGGGATGTGATCCAGAAATAGGATATAATTGCAAAAAATAAAAACCCTTTCTTTTGAACAACTCAAATTTCTTTTCATACTGTCTAATGAAGCAAGGGTAAAACTAAGTATATTTGATACCTAATTAAATTACCAGTGAAATGAAAATGATAATGGTCATTCATAATTATTTTTTTAGACATATGTTTACAGCAAAGAATGAGTATGTCTTTAAAGAATAATCAAGACTTATTTTATTTGGAAGAAAAAAATATCCATTCATTTTAATATAGAACATAAAATTACAACTCAAAACCAGTGTAAAAATTTATTTTACTTTTAAACTAATTCAAGTACTAACATTAACTAGCAAGTAAAATAACTCTACCTTGATTCAGACATCGAGTCAGCATGGCCATTGCCCAGTAAGTGGGACTGTTGCTCCGTTTCTAAACTGTCACTAGCCTTGCTCTTGCTACCGCTAGGCCCAAATAAGGGGGTAGTCAGATCAGGTAGTGAGGAAAACCCTACCTGAATAATAATTAAAATATGTAAGATGATTTCTACATTAATATTTTTTTAAAGAGAAAACAATACTTTATCATTGATTTAAAATATGTATTGGGAATCAACTTCCTAGGAAGGTGGCTAAAGCAATTATATTTCTAAAACGCTAGTACTAATTTTTTAAATGCTCTAAAACCATTTTTCCTTACAATAAATTAAATGTTATACATTTTTTAAACTAAACATCACCAAAAAAAAAGTATTTAACATTGGAGCAAATATAAATAAACACATAAAAAAGCTGCCATGAGACATTTAATCAAAGTGTTTTAGATGTGTTTTTTTTTAATTACAGCACATTTTGTGAAATATACATCATCATTATGCAAGTAATCCATAGAGTATTAAAATATAACAACAAATACAATAAAATAACAAATTTGAACCACATTATCTAATCAAATCACTACTTGCGTAAAACTAGTTTCAAATTCTAAGTTCTAACTTTGCAGGAAAATAGCAAAAATGGGTCCCTCTTGAAAATGATACAAAATGTTATTTTAATGCTCCTTACAATGTGAGGAATGGAATAATGCTAAGTTTAGGATGAAACACATTCAATTATGCCTTAAAATTTTAAACTTTGTCTACATTCGTTACATAAAAAAACATTGAAATTTTAAGGGAAGGCATGCTTAACACGTATTGGGACAAATTTTCTTAATTAATATTTAATATAATATCTCCATCATGCATACGATGAAAAGGGATATTTTTCTGGCATTGAAATATGGAGACATTAACACTTGATTGCATATCTAACTTTCAATATGTAGGCCTATTACTGCGCACATGAACAAACCAATGTTCAAATAAGTATAAGCAGCCCAAAAATCTTAAATAATCATCAAGTATTAACTAGATTTCTTTAATGTAAGCATTATCTAGCTGAAATATTGAAGGACTGAAATGTTTTTTTGAATTTAGTGTTTTAATACATTTTTTAAAAGCTCTTACGTTAGTTTATTGAGAATGGAACAATTTAAATGAAAGAAGATCAAGTTTAAGTTACATTTCTACTTAATTAAGACTATCATTGTAGTAACAAGCAACAAGAAACAATATGAAAATACACTATTTAAGTAATAATAAAAATTCAAATCATGGAAATTATTTTAAAAAGATTGCTTTTTAAAGAAAAATAATTTATAAAACACAATAGCATCCAGGTATTTAAGGAAAATTTGCTCAAATGGGTACCCCAAGGATTTTTTTAAAATTAAGGTCAAATGAAAGTCACTAAAAAATACTCTTAAATATCATAAAATTATACTGCAACACACTTAATTATTGAGTGGATCATGTCCTACAATATTTTTTTGACTTCGCTGAATACATCTTGAAAAGTTTTGTTGAAAGTAAGACATCCATATCATTTTGAGATAAATAAGTTATATTAAAATCTCTTAAAAAATCTTTATGCAAAGATGCTTGAAATAATCTCTAACATTTATTAAAATGAGAAATTTTCAAATAAGATTAAAATTATTTATTAAGAGAAACTCCAGTTGTGAGCAAGAGATTATTTTTTTCTAATTTCAACACCATACAAAAGATAGGTTTAGGAAAATACTTTTAAATCAAAGTGCACTAAAAAACAGATTGAAAAAAATGAATAACTGTGACTGTTGAATGTTCAGAAACAGACCCATAACGATAAAAACTATTCAAAAGATTGAAACTTGTCATAAACGTAAAGACCTCGCTCATGTCTGAAAAAGTTTGAGACTTTTCAAGATGGCGCCCATGAATAAGATGCCTGTATTTCTTGCATTGTGAACGCGCATTCCTGCTTATATCACGTGTTAGATTTGATCCAACCACGGCACAATAACAATTTCTGTTGAAAAATGTATTGCAAGTGTGAAAATGCATGTTTGTTAACATTTTGCTGTGACAAATTACTATCATATGCCAACTTTTCTGCACAATACCTGCCTCTAATATGCTCAAACAATGTTGAAAATTCAGAACCTAATCCTTTTAGTGGATAAAAAAATATTTAAAAATCAGGTAATGTCTTGATAGACGCCAAAGAATAATACTTTTAATAGATAAATATTTACGTACATCCATAAAAGGTTATAGACTCTTTACATGTCGTCTGGTGTGAAAGTCTGTCGTTTTAAGTAGACAACATAATTAAAGCACAACAAACATGGCCGCCATTTTAGAGTTCTAGTGTATGTGTGCGAGCATTTGAAGCAGGGTTGCCAGATTGTAATTTGGGTAAAAGGCCAAACTGACAGCCAAAAAAGGCCAAAAAAGGCCAAACTTATGTTACATGAAAAATGTCAACAAAAATGACGTCACTCACCTAGGGGGCGGGAGGGGGTCACAGATTTGTGGCGATGTATGACGAGGGGGAGAATGCTTTTAAGAACTGTGACGTCATATTGTAAAGGGTCTAGCTCTTGATTACGTGTGACGAGGGGGGGGGGTGAAAATATATTGAAAAATCTGTACAAATCGCGTGACGTCATTTATGGACGGCTCATAACGGCTGAAAATTAGTTAACTATTTAAAATGAAGGTAGAACCAGGAAAAAAGGATAATAAATGTGTAAATGCCAATGTTCGTATCGTATGTATGATTGTACTCACAAAATAAATAGACTATGATACTAACATAAAAATTTGAAAGAAAAGCTTCAGGTCATCCTTTTCCTCTAGACTGCTATTTGCAGTATTATTATAAACTTTATCAGATGTCAAGTCATCAACTATTCTTGGTGACATGACAAAGTCCTTACTGCATTTTTTTGTAAACAAAAGCTCAGCCTTGTCTCTAAAAATAGCGTCTAAAAGTGTGAGCTGCATTCTATATCTGGCTTTGTCTTAATAGGCCTCTTCATTAAACTTTTTAAAAACGTTTTAATGTCTAACATACACGTAAGCTATTCAAAAAAAGAAAATAATTAATAAGGTTATTGACTTATTGGCGATTTTTTTAAATTTTTTATTTATTTTTTTTGTTGTTGTTTTGTTGTGATAAGGATTATTTTTATATATATTTTATATATTTTTATTTTTTTTTAAAGAAAAAGGCCAAAAAAAGGCCAAAAGGCCAAACAAAAATCTTAAGGCCAAACCCTCTTAAAAAAGGCCAAATTTTGAGAATTTGGCCTTAAAAAGGCCAATATGGCAACCCTGATTTGAAGTGCATTATGGGACTTCCATGAGTGACGCACCTTGAAAAGATTGAGGCTACTTTCCCCCTTTATGGAAAAATAGTAGTTGTTTTCACTACGTGACTTGTTCTTAATATCCATTAATCGCAGATCATATTCATAGGACGAATACAGGGTACTGCAATCAACCTATGATATTTATAATAAAACATTTTATAAGTATTACGTTCTGTAAAAATTTGCACAAAAAATTGAAATTCTAATTCTAAAAGAAGTTCTGTTGTACGATTCCATTCAGCATTTTCACCACTTGCTTTTAATCACGGTACAGATACTTCTATGCAGAAAATTATTACATCCTACCCTTATACATGGTTTTGCGTTTAGTATTGCATTTAAAATTAGAGTTTTGAATGTTGTTAGTGTGTTTGTTTTCTTGTTTTGTTCAGACAACCCTGTCACGCCCAAATAACAAACTGAGAGAAAGAGGACTAGTGCGCGTTTTTTTAAATGCATATGGAACAATAAAAGTGTTTTTTTAATTATTTTTTTGTGGTCCCATAACCTCGTGGTCGTAGGGGGTTCTAATGTTTCCATTGGAACTTTCTCGGGGCTTGGTAGACTTGGCTGCACCAATCTCCTCTCCAAGTCAGCGGATGACTTTTTTTAGCAATAGTCATCCAACAAGTTTTTATTGTGGCTTAGCGTGGGCTAGATCTCACGCACCTCAGCTTGTGAGGCGAGCGCACTATTGACTTCTCCATATAGCTGCAAAAAGTTTTTTTTACCCCTATGTATATCTGAGTGTTGTATTAGATTTTTGTTGCGCTATGTTAACAAGATTGATTTTAATGACTTAAGTATTATTATTAATTTTCTCTTTCTCCTTCTATCGTCTAGTGTTTCTAGGTTTAGTTATTTAACCAAGGATTTTACTTTTGTCAATTTAGAATATTCAGCAGTATTGAATCTTAATCTTACATCTCTCTTTTTTTAATTTGCTATACTTTACCTTTGTTTTGTTGTTGTTTGTTTGTTTGTTGTTGTTTTTTTTCTTTTTGTTTGTTTGTTTGTTTTCGTTTTTTTAAATTTTTTATTATTGTTGGTTTATGGATCCCATACAAAAGTTTCTTATTCTAGTATATGAGGTATAGAGGTTATGGGACCATAAAGCAATTAATTCTAATTTAGAAATACAACACAAAGATAACTTAATACAACCCTCAGATAGACATAAGGATAAAAACACCTTTCTTATTCCGTATGCAAGAACAAACACATACAAGTTTTCCTTCTTCCCGTCCGGAATTCGGTCGTGGAATGGGTTGCCTGAAGAATCCAGGAAAACCAACACTTTATCAACATTTAAATCTCTAATAAAAATGCAGGACTAAACACAAACCATAGATAAGCGTAGGACGCAATAATCTTCTGTATAGAAGGAGCGTCTGTAAACAGATAAGATAAGATAGTATAGTTATGACTAATGTCCAATGTAAGGTAGAGTTTTAGTTTTATTTTCTTATTACATTTGTAAACGATTTTTATTAAAGCCTTAAGTTTATTTTATTTTATTAAGTATTTATTTATGTTATTATTTTAATGTATTCTTTAATGTGAATTCATTGATAATTTTCCATTAGTTATTATTTCTTTGCATAGTCAGTTTGAATTAGATTTGTTTACATGGATGAAAGTGTAATAGCATTTATGTGTTTCTTTTTCTTTTATATCTGTACTATTAACAGATGATACTTCTCTGAGTGGAGAGACATTCTCAAATTAGTTTCCCAATTTTTGTAATTGATCTTGGTATTTTTTAAAGACTTTTGATATATTTTCTGACTTAATTTTTCATTAGATTATACAATCAACAGCAAGTAACCTAATTTTCCCCCGATTAGATGATGTTGGGTAAATCATTTGTTTTACCTCAAAGCAGTTTATTTTATTTTTAAATACAACACTTAGACTTAAAGTTTTTAAAATGATATTTTAATAAAGTTGTGGATGTTTGTTTCTCAGTTAAAGTTTAAGTTTTTGAAATTTCCTCGTTAAAAGTGCATCCTTTTTTGCATTTCATATTTATTGTTTATTTATGTAATTTTGGGAGGAAAAATAAGTTTCCAGAATAATCAATTAAAATAAAAAGTTCAGCCTATAGCAAAATTCGATAAATGACAACCATAAAAATTGGCGTTTTAGATGGAAGCCTCCAATGGCCAAAAATACTTTCTTTAAGAGTGAAAATACGGAATAAACAGAAATTAACTTCAGCAAATTTAGAACAATCTATTGAATGGCAATCTCCACTCTATGCCACATTTGTGGACTTTGAAAAGGCCTTTGATAGCATAAATAGAGAAACTATATGGTCAATAATGAGGCACTATGGAATACCAAACAAAATAACTAACATCATCCGAAATCTGTACGAAGACTTCACCTGCCAAGTAGTACATAATGGTAGACTAACAGATGAATTCCATGTCACAACTGGAGTCAAACAAGGATGCCTCCTTTCACCACTTCTGTTCCTTCTTGTGTTAGACTGGGTCACAAAAGAAGCTTATGCAAGCTCAGGAAAAGGAATCCAGTGGAACCTAATGCAAAAACTAGAAGATTTGGAGTTTGCGGATGACTTGGCCATTCTGTCCCACAGACTTCAAGACATGCAAGACAAAATCACAGCCTTGAGCGAGACTGGGAAAAGAGTAGGACTCAATATAAACATTCAAAAAACAAAATTTTTGAAAATAAACTTCCTACAAGATGGAGTCATCCAAGTAGAAAACCGTAACCTGGAGCAAGTAAACAACTTTGTATACCTTGGGAGTGTGGTCAGTGTATCAGGGGGAACAGATGAGGACATCGAACGAAGAATAAATTTGGCGCGACAGGCTTTTGCCAATCTGAAACAGGTCTGGAGATCTACACACATCTCTGTCAAAACAAAAGTAAGGATCTTTAACACCAATGTTAAAACGGTCCTACTTTATGGATCCGAAACATGGCGGACGACAGAGACAACAAAAAATAGACTCCAGACCTTTGTTAACAGATGCCTCAGAAATATTCTGAAAATAAAATGGTTCGATAAGGTCGAAAACTCCAAGCTGTGGGAGAGGTGTGGACAAAGAACAGTAGAACAACAAATCATGGAAAGAAAGTGGAGATGGATTGGACACACCCTCAGGAAAGATAACAGCAGGGCTAGGCAGGCCTTAGATTGGAACCCCCAGGGCAAACGACAACGAGGAAGACCCAAGCGTACATGGAGACGGAGCATGTTGGACGAGGCTGGAAGGACTGGGAAGAGCTGGGAAGAACTGAAGCGACTGGCAAGGGACCGTGTAGAGTGGCGAGCTTTGACAGAGGCCCTATGTTCCACAAGGAACTCAAAGGACAAATGATGATGATGAAATTTATGTTACGAAAGCGTCATGCATGCAATCTAAAACTTTTGGGAATGTATTTTTCTTTTGAAATTTAATTTTATTTTAACTATTACTATCAGAGTTAGGACGGGCTCTGCTTATAAAAGTTAAATAAGGATGTTTTATCTTATATTTTAGACATATGTCTAGAAAGATAGACATAAGGATAAAAACATTTTTTCTTATTTCATATGCAAGAAAAACCACACACAAATTTTCGTTCTTCCTGTTGGGAATTCGGGCGTGAATTGTGTTGTCTAATCAAACCAAGAAAAACAACACTTTATCAAAATTTAAAACTCTAATAAGAATGCAAAACTAGACACAAACCATGGATACGCGTAGGATGCAATAATTTGTTTGTTTAGAAGGAGCGTCTGTAACAGATAAGATAAGATTTAAGATACTATAAGATAAATAAGATACGATTATAAAACTTGAAATCATATAAATTTTAGCCTCTTTGTAAATAAATGTATTTTTTTCTTTTGGGGTTCTCTATTTGACCTTTAGTAAATCCAGTGCATGAAAAGCTTGAACTTGAACAGTTAAATTGATAAATAAAATGGGATTCAATGTTGACTACCGAGAGGACTATCTAATAAACCGCATAATCAACTAAATACCTAAAATATTATAAGTCGTCACGACGCATGCGCTGCACCGTCATTCGGTGCTTTGTCCTTGGCCTCTGGTTTTGGGTTATTTTTTCTTCTTTTTAGTTAGGAGGACAAAACGAGGGCGTAAATTTGTCATTTATTATACAAATTACAAACTCTTTTATTATGCGAATTAAATAATTTGAATAAAATGTCTGCATGGACCTTTGACTTCTTTTTAGAGTTAAGACTGAATTTTTCTTTAAAAGGAACACAATGTCAATATTATTGTGTCAATAATTCAATAATAGTCAATAATTGTAAAATACTTTAAAATACAATTAATAATAATAATAAAAAACAATCTCAATTAAGTTCAATTTTTCGTAGCCCCCAATTTTACTCAGATTCGCAATATCCAAAAAAGTTGGTTTTTAGGATCGATGAAGGCAAATCTCCATCTAATTATCAGAATCACTTGCAATATAAGATTACCGTATATTTACTACGGGTAAATGTGAATGAGTTGGTTATATTAATTAGAAGAGTTTAAATGACCCCTTGGTGGTCATTAATACCTTATGCTTTCGTGTCCATTGAAAACGAGCAACTGATGATCATATTGTATTTGTTGTTAAATGGGGTTACAATATAACTTAATAAACTGATTAAGTTTGAGATTGATTTCATTTTAGACCATGTCATTAAAAAAAATAAAGCACCTTTCTAAATATTGATGGCCTGTGACTATTAGAACATTGCATTGCTTCTTTTACCGGGTATGATAGCTTTGCAGAATTAAATCAATGTCTAAATAAAGTGCTTAATTTTTCATTTCGCGTCATGGTTGTTAATTGATAAGCTAAAGTTCTTTGTTGAACTTAAATTAAGTAACAGTAACAGTGAAGTTCTGCTGTTCTCTTTTCAATTTAATAAGACAATTTAGATGTTCATTCTTTCTTTAAGTTTCAGATATTTACTTTTTAGTGTTGATAGACTCAAACAATTTGTAATTTGTCTTTACAGAAAAAAAAGATAAACTATGGCGTAAATAGTGACAGTTTCAGTTGTCATCATAATTAAAACGAAGGTAAGATAAATCTGCATAGGTTTTGGACAAATTCTCAATTTGCCGGAACTACAATTTTCGTAACGTAATTTTGAAATAAAATTGTAAAAAATAAAGAATCTTCCTGATTCAACTAAAAAAATTAATGTGTAAGTGTAAGTAAGTTTTATTCTTTAATAAACGGGGTTTTATTATTCATTGGCAGCAAGGGTGTCAAGAGAGTTAGCTCACAACACTAGGGTTGCCATATTGGCCTTTTTAAGGCCAAATTTCCAAAATTTGGCCTTTTTTAAGAGGGTTTGGCCTCAAAAAATTTTTTTGGCCTTTTCTTTAAAAAAATTAAAAAATATATATATAAAATATATATAAAAATAATGTTTATCACAAATGTTATTTTTAAATTTGCAAATAATTCAATAAACTTATTAATTATTTTTCTATTTTTGAATAGCTTACGTGTATGTTAGACATTAAAATTTTTAACGAAAAGACTATTAAGAAAAAGCCAGATATAGAATGCAGCTCACACTTTTAGACGCTATTGTTAGAGTCAAGGCTGAGCTTTTGTTTACAAATAAATGCAGTGAGGACTTTCTAATTTCACCAAGAATGTTTGATGACTTGACATCTGATAAAGTTTATAATAATACTGCAAATAGCAGTCTAGAGAAAAAGGATGACCTGAAGCTTTTCTTTCAAATTTTTATGTTAGTATCATAGTCTGTTTATTTTGTGAGTACAACCATACATACGAACATTGGCATTTACACATTTATTATCCTTTTCATCCTGGTTTTACCTTCATTTTAAATAGTTAAATAATTTTCAGCCGTTATGAGCCGTCCATAAATGACGTCACGCGATTTTGGCAGATTTTTCAATGTATTTTCACCCCCCCACCCCACCACTCGTCACACGTAATCAAGATCTAGACCCTTTCCAATATGACGTCACAGTTCTTAAAAGCACCCTCCCCCTCGCCATAAATCTGTGACCCCCTCCCGCCCCCTAGGTGCGTGACGTCATTTTTGTTGATATTTTTCATATAACATAAGTTTGGCCTTTTTTGGCAGTCAGTTTGGCCTTTTACCCAAATTACAATCTGGCAACCCTGCTCAACACCTCCCCGTAGCCAGTTCAGTGGTGTCCCTTTCATGAATGTGAGGGACTTGGCCTTGGAACACATTAGCGCTACATATTGAAAATATTACTTTTATTATTTCTAGCCATTTTACTTTTTCGCTGGTGCTTCTAGGAATTAGGAATTTAATGCATTTATTTAATAAGGAAAAAACCTACGTTACATGCATTTAATAAATTAAGTTAAAAACATACAATTTTTAAAATTTCTTTCGGCCTTCGGTGAAAATTCCTTTATAAAAAAATGAATTAAATTCCATAATTTCTCCCCCACCCAAAAAAAATAATTAAAGTACCGTAATAAAATTATTAAAATATAGTAATAGTAATAATAATACAATAGTTGAAACATAATTTGTAAAAATACTGGCTCCCATTCACTGTTGCCGTTGGTTTCCCGTAACAGTGTCACAGGCTGATCTCGTCCTTGGCCTGATTGCCCTGATTCACGGCCGTAAGAATGACTGAATAACATTCTCTTGGGATGCTCAGTTTTCTGGTTGAACGCTGATCCCATTTGTCAGTTATCTTATCTTATCTGTTTACAGACGCTCCTTCTATACAGAAGATTATTGCGTCCTACGCTTATCTATGGTTTGTGTTTAGTCCTGCATTTTTATTAGAGATTTAATTTAAATGTTGATAAAGTGTTGGTTTTCCTGGATTCTTCAGGCAACCCATTCCACGCCCGAATTCCGGACGGGAAGAAGGAAAACTTGTATGTGTTTGTTCTTGCATAGGGAATAAGAAAGGTGTTTTTATCCTTATGTCTATCTGAGGGTTGTATTAAGTTATCTTTGTGTTGTATTTCTAAATTAGAATTAATTGCTTTATGTATGATTACTACTTTGCTCTTGGTTCTTCTATCCTCTAGTGTTTCAAGGTTTAATGATTTAACTAATGGTGTTACTCTTGTCAGTTTTGAATATTCTCCAGTAATGAATCTGGCAGCTCTTTTTTGAATTTGTTATAGTTTATCAATGTTTTCTTTGGTGGATGGGTCCCATACAGAAGGTTCCCATTTCCATAGTACCCTGAAGACCTCTGAGTTTATCAATGGAATTTGTACTGACCAAGGTCCGTTACAAACATCTTATGATGCCTTCAATAAATGAAACAAATTTTTTGCCTTTATTATATAGAGAAACTTGTACAGATGTAATTGTAATAAGAAAATAAAACTAAAATGATACCTCACTTTGGTGAGAGCTGTACTAGAATATGAATCTTCTGTATGGGACCCATCCACCAAAGAAAACATTGATAAACTAGAACAAATTAAAAAAAGTGCTGCCAGATTCATTACTGGAGAATATTCAAAACTGACAAGAATTAACACCATTAGTATTAGCCATTAGTTAAATCATTAAACCTTGAAACACTAGAGTATAGTATAGAAGAATAAAAAGAGCAAAGAAGTAATAATGCATAAGACAATTAATGCTAACTTGGAAATACAACACTAAAATAACCTAATGCAACCCTTAGATAGACATAAGGATAAAAACACCTTTCTTATTCCGTATGCAAGAACAAACATATACAAGTTCTCATTCTTCCCGTCCGGAATTCGGATATGGAATGGATTGCCTGAGGAAACCAGGAAAACCAACACTTTAACTTTATCAACAATCAACATTTAAAATTCTAATAAAAGTGCAAAACTAGCCACAAGCCATGGAATGGATAAGTATAGGACGCAACAATCTTCTGTATAGAAGGAGCGTCCTGAACAGATAAGATAATAAGAGAATATTAATTGGAATTTTTCTAGAAACTTTAAATTCTATGTTTAATTTATTTATCACTTTTCCAAAATTTCCAGACGTTTTTACCAATGACTCTTCCACAGAACATCAGAACACCTTTTTTGACAAATGGTTCAGAGCAAGAAAGTTCATCAACAAAATGCAATAACTATAAGAGTTGTAATTTTTTTATTAGTGTTATAGTAGTTAAAGAAGCCAATTCTGTAATTCTTTGTTCGAGCGTGCTGAAGAAAATGGGGCCCTGTCGGCCCTGTACTGTAAAAAATTATTTAGATTTATGTACAGTAATACATTTTAGAATTTACTAATTAAAATGTGTTAAAAATGTTGGAGATATTTAAATATTCTAGACGGATAGATTCTGTATTTATTTCTATAAACTACCAATATTTTAGTATGGACTATTCAGAATTATAGGTTATAGTTACCAACTGTGGCCTTTGTCTTTTTAGAAATTATAACGCTTTAGTATTATAATTTATATTAGCTCATTGGTATGAAAATATTGCTTATATTCTTATGGATAAACAAGTGCATGTTTACTGTGTTTGGTCTATGTTTACTATGTTTGGTCTATGTTTACTATGTTTGGTCTATGTTTACTATTTTGGTCTGTTTACTGTTTGGTCTATGATTACTATGTTTGGTCTATGTCCATGAACCCAGGAAATTGTTTTGTTTGAAATTATATTTATATAGCTCATATTCATATATTTAAAAAAAAACAAAAAAAAACTATTTCATTAGTTAAAATCCCTCCTGTGTTTCTTTTTTTAATAATAATGAAAAATTAATGTGCCTAGTTTTTTGAAGATATATTTATCTATGTAAAAACACGAGGAACAAAAGATAAAATGGTCTTAAAAAGTGAAATATCATGAACCATAAGTTGAATTTCATTCAGTATTTGAATCTGGGGGATCAAGTTGAGTGTTTGTGTACTGGCAATAAGTTTGGTCTGGGTACAGCAGTCTATGCAGTAGCTTGTGATTTTATATAAAAGAAAAAACATTATGGACTATACGCCGTAGATTCAATACTTTATAAGATTTAGATACTATAGATGTATAACTTTTCGTGCTCGAACACACCTCCACAGAGGCATCACTATGGTTGTTGTCACCCCCTCACAACTTACCAATAGACCTCCCCCGAGTATGCCAGTGCTAAATAACAGGAACATACAGAATTTTACCCTTTGGTGTCACCCCTTGTGATGGTATCAGTGCACTCCCCTAGTGATGCTGATGCACCAGCAAACTTTATTTGATTGTGGACTATGATGGACATTGGACATGTATATGATGAATATGTATATGATGGACATTGGACATGTATATGATGAACATGTATATGATGGACATTGGACATGTATATGATGGACATTGGACATGTACATGATGGACATTGGACATGTACATGATGGACATTGGACATGTATATGATGGACATGTATATGATGGACATTGGACATGTACATGATGGACATTGGACATGTACATGATGGACATTGGACATGTACATGATGGACATTGGACATGTACATGATGGACATTGGACATGTATATGATGGACATGTATATGATGGACATGTATATGATGGACATTGGACATGTATATAATATGATGGACATGTATATGATGGACATTGGACATGTATATGATGGACATGTATATGATGGACATGTATATGATGGACATTGGACATGTATATGATGGACATGTATATGATGGACATTGGACATGTATATGATGGACATGTATATTGTGGACATGTATATGATGGACATGTATATGATGGACATGTATATGATGGACATGTATATGATGGACATGTATGCCAAGTTTGGTCAAGATCCATCAAACCATCTTGAAATGCAGCTGTAACAACTGCACAAAAATCTTTTTTCCTAGCCGTTTTTTATGGAAAAGGAACAGGTCTCTGATATTTTTAGACTTGGGCAATCAGTCATTAGTCTTGGAAAACACAGAGTTATTACTATTCTATCTATCACAATCACTGACCAGTGAGCCCGGCAATATCAATATTTTGATCTCAAATTCAGCTTCTACTTTTATTTTTAGAAAAATTTTAAATTCCTGAGATTCAACTGAGATAAACTACATTTGTCTGTTGCTGAATATCTGCTGATCATCACCAAGAAGCATGTATTACATTAGATTTAGTATATGAAGACCTCCATGGAAGAAACGGCTATGTCACATTTTTCTAGTTTTGAGATATTCAAGTTTTAAAGTTAAAGTTCAAAATTATACATATTTCTAATAAATAAACTAAATAGATTTGAATTTATAATAGGGTCAGAGACAGAATTTTTTCATAAAACCTTATTCAGAACATTCTATTTTTGACCCTCTATCAGATACAGGGAATAACTTAAAAATTTCAAAAATGTCACATAGCCATTTCCTCCCCCTGAGGTCTTCATATGTTAAATATCAGAAACTAGATCCGACCCGCGGCATAGCATACGCTGCAGAATTGCTCATATATAGTGCAAAAAAAGGCGAAAAAGAATGGGCACAAACAGCAGCACGAGGAAATCAGAACAACACGAGTGAACGTTGGGGGGGGGGACCGCCGGCCCAAGCAAGACGCAGGCAAACCCTCCCTTCCCTTGCTACCCATCATTGGTCTTGAGACATGCGCGCTGCGGTTGGAGTTCACCCCCCCTCCTTCACCACGCACTGCGGTTGAACTTCAGCCCTCTCCCTCCTTCCCCACGCACTGCCGTTGAACTTCAGCCCTCTCCCTCCTTCCCCACGCACTGCCGTTGAACTTCAGCCCTCTCCCTCCTTCCCCACGCACTGCGGTTGAACTTCAGCCCTCTCCCTCCTTCCCCACGCACTGCGGTTGAATTTGAGCCCTCTCCCTCCTTCCCCACGCACTGCCGTTGAGCTTCAGCCCTCCCCCTCCTGCACCACGCACTGCCGTTGAACTTCAGCCCCCCCCTCCTTCACCAGGCACTGCAGTTGAACTTCAGCCCTCCCCCCTGCACCACCCTCGCTTGTCAAACATAAACTGTGATTGCTGGACCTTTCTTTCTTCAATTTCTTTCCTTCTATATAGTGTGTCTCAGTGCGGTACGCATAATGCAGCACAGTGCAGGTGTGCACACTACTACATATATACTACATGTACATATATAGACTATGTCTTTCTGGCAAATTATAATATATATAGATACATCAGTCTTAGCTTTAAAATTCTTTTTCAGTTGAATATGGTATGTCAAAAACAGGTCAACATGTTCTTATATAATCCAAGGGATGATGTAGCTTTGCCAGCATGACTTTCGTTGCTGCAATGAGTTAAATAAACAAATAAAAGTTACATTTATTTTGCCTTATGGAATAATAATGCTTGACTACATTGACTCATGTCATTGTGATTGTGAGACATCAAAAAGAACTTTGAAAAATTTAACATTCAAAGCACAATTACCAATGACAATATATGTATTACATGTATATTACAAATAAAATACACAGAACAAATAAATTATTGTAAAGATTTAATGTAAATTATGTAACAAATAGTGGACGGAATGTATATTTCAACAGATAAAGTAACCATATGTATATTTCTAATAAGCAAATAAATAAATATACAATTTAAACCAAGTCAGCTGTGTACATGTGTAAGTTTAAAAAAAAATTCTGTTAAAAGTATCTTTTAAATTACACATAGTAGGATAATGTATGCCTAAAAAAATTCTACCCTTTGGAGACAAAAATAACGTTCAAAATTTGAAACATGGCCTGAAAATAAGTTCAATGCTTCATGAGACAATCTTATAACTTATCAACAGTAAAATTAAAAGGGACTAGGAAAAGTAGGTGGCCATTCATGATTCTTCAAAATGATATGCACAAACATATGCAAGACATTAACTGGAAAACAAAGTCTCAAAGGAAAATAGATTTGTTGTGTTATAACTATAATAGGGTGCAACTTGCAAGTGTCATATTTTAGAGATATCTGAGCAGTAGAAATGTGCCCTGGCCATATTCATGACATTAAAGACTTTTATAAAATGGAAGCCAACATATAATGTTATTGTCCCACTTGGCAAAGCACCAAATCCAAGTAGCCAATACCCAATAGCAAGCTTTGTCAAATAGAGTGTTTCAGGGGAAACCTTTAAATACCATACTAATTATCTAAACCCTTATGCATACAAAAATATTCCACATACAAATAAAATGAAAAAAAAGTAGGTTGTTCAAAAACGATTATAGTATTTATAGTTCTAGAAATGGTGTTAATTAAAACTTATTCACAATTTTTATTCATTCTCAAAATATAGATTGTGCGTCCTATAACTAAAACCTAATTAGGGGTTAAATAGTTTACAAGGCAAAACCTAGTCATAAGAGACATGATTAAAATTTAATAACTTAATATAGTACATCTTAAACTTTGGGTGCAAGTTAAAAAATATAATTCTTTAGAAGTTGAGTGTAATTGTAATACATGTGATCATATATATTTTAACAAATTTTAAATGGTATATTCCTAAAATGTTATCACTTGGCTTCCTTAAATGTGTGTATATTTAAAACACTTCTGAATTTAAATAACGGTACAAGAATATAAAGAATGAGTTTCTTTTAACATAATACAGGTATATAAAAGGAGTACTTTAAAAAAATGTTTATATACAACCTTTGCTGTCTCATTAATTCATTTTTACAAAAAAAAAGGAAAACTATGGGTTAAAATTTTATTAAAAAAAAAGTTTATTACTGCGACCACCTCTCTGTACCTATTAGCTAACACCTCTCTGTACCTATTAGCTAACACCTCTCTGTACCTATTAGCTAACACTTCAATTCTCAGGATTCACTTAAAGGTAGCTCATCTTTACAGATATAAGTTTATAAAAAAATATTTAAATGTCATTTACATCTACATTCAGACATGCAATTAAAAAATATGCTGTACACATAGTATTTTTTGTTAATATATTTTTTTACATAAAGTCACTAGACTATTTGGAAGAAGTAGGAATATACAAATGATTTATAAAAATATAAATATATTTGTGTCAATCATATAGATAACCAATTTTTATCTTTTTTTTTCTGCATAAAATGTATATTAAGTTCATAATTTGATAAATTTAAGGAAATATTTAACATCCCAAACTTTTAGGCACAGATTAAAAAATTAAAAATTTGCATTAACATAATTTTGTAAAGGCTTATGGACGGATGCTGAAGTATAATTTATGCACCTAAAATAAAAGAAATATTTTCTCATCCCCATATTATCTGATTCTTATGGTAACATAAAGCTAACTGACCTTTGAAAATAAAAAGTTGAAAATATTTAAAAATTTGGATGCAATATTACAAGTGCATGTTTCCATTTTGGGTTTGTACAAAAAAGTAAAGTACCTGTATATAATCTTTTAGTTAATGACCATACTCACCATCGATTTAATTAATTATTTCCAATATTTCACATCTTCTAATTAATTACAATTGTTTGTTCCCCATAGATAAATAACATGCCTTTGTGGGTTACAAAAAAAAATGAAATTGAATTTCAAAGATTAAAAAATAATCATATTTTATTATAAAAATAGTATCACATAAACTATGATAAACTGAAATATAAAAATAATTAATTTAGCCAGGCACTGGTCACTGGTACTTAATAAATAATAAAAATAAATGGTATTCATTGGTGGACTTAATATTTTAAAAATTTTAATATACAGTGGTACCTCGGTATACGCCCTTAATCCGTTCCAGACACTTGGAGGTACACCAAACTATTTTTACTATAAGAACTAGAGGGAAAATGATTAATCCGTTACCGTGAAAAAAAACATGTCCTTTACATATGTATACATTTATTGACGTGGTTGTATAAAATAATTTATGTACTGCTTAATATCAAAATACAGAAGTAAAAAGAACTTACGACACTTTTTTTTCTTCTGTTTTCCTGTTTTCCAGATCAAATGCAATTTTTCCACATGCTCTAATCTCCCTGATCTTTGTTTTGTTATCAATTTAACCCCATTTGCCCATTTAAATAGTCTTTTTTTTCAAAATCATTGCGTCACATCAAAGCGCACAACTTTAAATAAAAGTTCCACTTAAATATTTTATGAGTTACAATTTATTTAATGACTTTTTCAATTGCTTCACGCGTGATACGATATTAGAGTGCAACCTTACACTTAACCAATAATACATACTTAAATTATAATAAGTTATTTGAAACATGCTCATTTTTAAATAAGAAATACGGCTTTTATGAGGAGGAGGGTGAAAATTTGTGACGTCATATTTGAAGGGGGGTGGGGGTAACTTTTTGTGATGACAAGGGAGGGGGGGGTCCGGCTAAAACTGCGTTACATCATTTATGGAAGACCCTATACAAAGTAGGTCCTATTCCAAACAAAGGTTTTATACCAAGCAAAAAATTTCCGGTCCAAAAAGGACGTATACCAAGTTGGACTTATACCAAGGCAGACGTATACCAAGTTGGACTTATACCAAGGCAGACGTATACCAAGTTGGACTTATACCAAGGCAGACGTATACCGAGGTAACACTGTTTTTAAAAAACAAAATTATAATCTTCTTAATTCCTAACAGAATTTCATAACAGTCTTTGAAGGCCTACTATTACTAATAGAAATAAACCACAGAATGTAATTATTTTCTGGGTAAGGAAACAGTTTTGAGTGAGTATCAAATATCTTTCAACATGTATTTAGGATAAGAAAACGTCATCACAAAAATAATGTTTTGTAAATAATTAATAATATCAACTACAATGTAATATAATGCTATAAGTAGTGTAAGTGCCTATTCTCCTTAAAGCTAATCTTATTATGGGATAAAGCTTTTGAAAAAAAAATTCAATGGATTTAAAAATCATTTTTGATGCATCTTTGTTTTATACTGCACATTTTTGGGGGGATTTAAGATAATACTTTAACCCTACCAGCCCTGAGCTCCCAAAGCTAATTTGCTCCATATACCTGGCCTCCCCAGCAAAAATTAAGAAAATGTACATGGGTTAGAAAATTGCTAGTATCATGAAAACCAGTGGTCAGAATGACTTTTTGCACATAGAGCACCTGACGTTGGTCTTGACCTTCTTGTGTGGGCTGTACTTGTATGCTACTCCAGGGTGTGCTCTGTTGTATTGGAGGTGTTTTTCCAAGCAGACAGTACAGACATGATTGGAAGCAGTGGCTTCTGGAATTTCAGGTCAGTGGTTGCCTAGTGTGTGGCGTTGGGGGCATGGTACCATTTGTCCTCGGCGAATGGCTGTTGAGCGGTAATTGCCAATCAGGTCAATGCAGAGATTCTGGATGTACCTAGTGTAAAACATGGGATTTTTCTCAGCTGCTTCTAGTTTAGACACATAGATAACAAATGAATTGTAGCAGGCACACACGAAAAATTTGATGAAAAGACGATGGGGCCACCGGTAATGACGGCATGAGCGATAGAGGCGCGTCATTTGATCATTTTTTGTCACAACAGCCCATGTGGCGATTGTAGTCCTGGACAAGCTGTGGCATAAGAACTTCTCAAGTGTTCCATCTTTGTTTCTTCTGTTTGCTACTCCTATTTGTGTTGGGTCATGAAAGTTTGAGATGAATGTAATTGGCCTCCGATCCTGCCATACCATACAGGTTATGCTGCCCTGACATCGATAGCGCCTTTCACCTCTCGCAAGCTTGTCCACCTTCTTCAAGGACAGTGGAAAAATTTTTCTATTTTGTTGAAGAGTACCAACAAGTGCTGTTTGCAGCTCATTCAGCATGTACCTTGCTAATGTCACAGAGTTGTAGTACCGATCCATGGCGATAATATGTGCTTTCTTTTCCTTCTCACATGATATTAAAAGACGAGCCACAGTGTTTCCCACAGCACCCAGCTCTGTTGCAACTATTGGTGCTGCCCCAGTGTAGATCTCAGAGTTGACTATGTAGCCTGTCTGACTTTCCCAAAGAAGAAACGATTTTATTCCCCACTTTGTAGGCTTGTCTTTGATGTATTGCCTTATAGCAAGTCTATTTTTGGTGGGTATCATACTTGCTCTTTTTCCTGTGGAAGTGCTCGGTTTATTCGCCGATCTTTTCATGGTTATTTTCGATAAAAATCAACTGTAATCACAACTCACTGCTTTATTCGAGGAAAATACCATTTGTAAACACTAATCTTGCAACAAATGCGAGATTTAACGACGATTGGCTGTTATTTTTAGAACTTATTCAAGTGATATCCCAAATACCTAGAATTCGGTAACTCGGTATATAGGAATTAAATCTATTACCTAACATTCGGTAACTTGACCTGGTAGGGTTAAACTTAAACTCAAGCAGAAACATGGCTGAAGCGGTAATGGTAATTTATGATATAACCAAGATGCATAATATTAGTGTTCACCATACAGTGCTTAGTCCACTTCAGATGGTTTGAAAACATTTTAACAGGAAAAGGGGAAAAAGGATACATTTTAATTACGTAAAAAGATTTTTATACTGTTTAGTACTTTAAATCATAAAACTCATCAGAAAAAAAACTGATATATTTTAAACAAAACACTTGTTATATTTTTATATATTTAGTTGGGTTTTTTTTAAAGGAAAAATTTGAATTTAGAAAACACAAATGAAATTCTGTAAATACTGGTACATAGAATAGATCATATTATTATTATAGTTGTATTAATGATTTAGGAAACTCTGCTGGCCAGAATTATTGCCTTCAGAAGTAATCATTTTACTTACAATATTAGATTGGAATTATGGAATTATTGTGTAATGCAATGCCCCACCAGTTTTTCAGCTATACCAACACTATCATTTTACGAATCTGTCCTATCTCTTTTCTTAACTGATCCTCTAGTAATTTTCTTTTCCCTTCCATCACTGTTTTCATATTGCTAATGCTCTCATGGACTGTTGAAAAACCTTCTCTACACTCCCTTTTGAGCTTGGATATTTCTTCAGAATGCCTTTGAATTGTTTTCTCCATTTTAGATAGCAGCTTGGACTCCATGGACTGAAATGTAAAAAATCTGCGTTTAGTATTAACAACAATAACTTTTAAATTTCAGCCGTCTTTAAATATCATAGTTTAATGTTCCGCAAAGTTGTCTTCATGGCTGAGCAAGTCCAACAGCTGTACAGTGTTTACAGTAGCAGTCTGTGTGGCGTGAATATTTATGGTACAATTACAACAACAGCTGTACAGTGTTTGCAGTACCAGTCTGTGTGGCGTGAATATTTATGGTACAATTACAACAGCTGTACAGTGTTTATAGTACCAGTCTGTGTGGCATGAATATTTATGGTACAATTTAGAGAAGAGAAGATGATAAATTTGGGCATCTGTCCATGATGCCATTGTGAAACTTGTTCATTGCTTGGTCAAACTTAAAGTTTATCAAATCTGGTCATGAAATAGAACTTGGAAGCTAATAACAAAGTATATTTAAGTATGATACAAAAAAAAAGGTATTTCGTTAATCACTAAGAGAATTTTTTTGTGGTCAGATTTTCACACTATGCATGCTACATTCCTTACATTTTTATACAAGCTCCCAGGCATTACTCTAAAGTTTCATACGTAGAGAGGTATATTAAATACTAAAACTTTTTAGTGCGAGTAATGTAAGTTTAATTAGCACTTGCAGATTTTCAGCAAACTTTTCTTAAGAACTGAAAATAAAGCCCACAATTACAGAAAAAATATCATCTATCAAACCAAAAATATTAATAGCATTATAATTTGAACTGTAAAATAACTTTTGAATTTAAAAAACAAAAACAACTCTACTTACAGATTGGGAATTATCTATATGAGAACGAGATTCGTGTAGCGATTCTTCCAATTTAGAAATGCGGGCATCTGTCACATAATGGCCTTCATCTATTTTCTTTAGCAGTTTTTCCTGGTACAAAAGTGATAATTAAGTTAAGATTATAACCCCAAAAAATATTTCTAATATATTGTAGCGTGTGATCTCCGTAACAACAAATATTTTTCTACTTTCTCCATTCATTCTGTCACCTGATAACACTGACCTACAAGGGAAGTATCCTTACAACACACTGAGCTCAAACACTAGACAGATCACTTGTTCAGTCAACCATATCATTAAAATATAATTATTAACTTCTAGAAAATTATAACAGGACAAATAATAATTCTATTACTAACTAGTAATGACAAACGTTGCCTCTCTAGGTCTACATTATTATTTTTATTGTTTAATTGGAAGTTTAAGTTGGTACTTAAGTTTAATTAAGTCTCATGTGTCAATCAAGCAAAAATGATATTTTTTCATCTAGAAAAAAACAATAGGTTAAGAACATCAAAAAATATAATTATAATAAAATTTATCAGAATGATACGTTTTTTAAAACTCAAATTATAATTCGAATTTTTAAAAACATTTTGAGGTTTGTTTGTGTTATGGTATTGTAAGGAATTTTATTTTGGAAGTTGTTCATAACATCACTAAATTTAAAAAAAGATTTCCTGCTGCTGAATTTTGAAATTTATAGTCCTATTATTTTATTTATGGTTTGCTATTGTGCTTTTGAACACTTAATATTTGTTGAACTAAAAGAAACTTCATTTTGAATAGATACATTTACTTGTTTAACAAATTATTAAATAACTAGCTATAAATATAGTATAAATAGCGTATCACCTGTCAAAATGACGGAAGTTTTCAGCTGAAATCTATTTATTTTATAAAAATTCACTTTTTTTAGGGCGCCTACGGCGCCGACCATTTTCAAAAGCCCAACTAACTTGTCCTTGTTTGCTAAATACGAAATATTAAACTTTCTGAAATGTACACAAAGTATTTTATAATAGGGGTTGTAGGGCGCCTACGGCGCCCCCTTTGTTTTTTTATTTTATAATTAACCTTCATCAAATCCTCTTTTTACATTGATCCCTTTTCCAAAATTAAAATACATGTATGAGCGAAAACAATGACATCATATAATATTTTTTTACAGCGCATCTTTAATTTGCACACCTTTTGATGCATTGGTGCAGTAATTTTGTTTTCCCTGCTTTCTAAAATTAGTAGCGTCAGGACTGACAGACACTACTTGCATGACAATTGCAAATTATATTATTAAATAATGTTAATGCAAGTATCACTGGAGTCATTATATTTCCAACACATTAATGTTATAGTTCAATGGCTTTGTACACCAGTCAATTTCACAGCTGCACTTGATTGAACCTCATTGTACCCAGCTGATTTCCTAGCAATTTAGTGAGTTTAAAATAATTTATATTTGCACTCAAAATGCTTTTGTATTTGTGTTGACATAATTGGGTGCCCAATATAACCATCCCTCCAGCTTCAATATTTCATGAGTTTCCAGAAGGTTCTACTGAGAGAGGCTAAAAAATTTCTACCCTAATGAATACCTAGACTTTCTCTTCAGGAAGGTCATAATTCACTGGGCATAACTAAAACATTTAGTAAGACATGCTGGAGTCCTACCATATTAAAACTTTTACTCTGTCTAAATGTGGATGAATGCTTATACTTTTACCTTTCATTTATATTTTTAAACATGATGTCATAAGAGTTTTTATTTTTAGAGCCAACAAATTATTACTTTTTGATAGCTCCGGTCTTGGTGTGTTTTATCATGGATATAAGCACACCTCCTTGACAACCCAAAATACTAAAACACTGATTAAACCTAAGTGTACATAAGCATAACATAAAAAATTAGATTGAGACTGACTAAATTTTAGTCATGAAAAAAAATACATTTTTAATAAATCACAAAATTCATTTAGCAGTTTCCATAACTAAAGATGAAAATGGAAATGCGAAATAATTAATCTTAAATTTTATTTAGTTTCCCCAATGAAAAGAAAATTAGAAAATAACAATTACCATATTAAGGTCACTGTTTCCTTCAGCTTTTTCAATGGCAACAAGCAATCTTTGTTCAAGTCTTTCTCTTTCAGTTTCAAAATTACTGTGCATACTTGAAAGATTAGCTTTCAAGTCTTCAATGAGCTGCCTTGTCTTAGCATCAATCATTGACATTTGTGTGTTGGTATCACCCTCTAGGTGCTGAAGTTTCATGCGACTTTCTCCATTGATACGCTCAATGTTGCTGTTCAGAGTAACTAGCTGAATGTAAAAGATGGATTAAAAAAACTACAGCACAAGTCAAAATTATTATAGTCAAATCAATGATAATCTTGTAATCAGATTATTTACATTCTGCAGATAATTCAAATATTTTTTTATACTATTAAATTTTGTACTCTTCTTTTTCAAATATTTTGATTTCTTTTGTAAACAGAACATCTAGAGAAACTAAAACCTTCAAATGACAAAGATATATAGTAGATAAGAAAGTGGCTTTATTTATGTCTTGCAATACCCAGTATGTGCTTCATTTTTGTTATATTTTCCACTAGGTTGTTGTGGGGCGCCTATGGTGCCCACTTTTTTCAAAAGCCAAACTAACTTACGTGAATGTTATTGGATGTGTTCGAATCAGTGTGTCCGACAACCAAAAATTGGTATGTGAATGAGTTCAATAAAAAGAATGAATAATTAAATTTTAGTTCATTAGAATGATTTATTTTTCACAAAATTTCTCTATATACAACATTGCGAGTAAAGAAACAATCATCGTTGAGTAGTTGACCTTGGTGTGGGTTTGGCTCTATGTTGATCTTCACTTGAGCAGAATTTCGAGAAGTTCCCTTTTCCAAAATTAAAATATAAGTCAAACAATGATGTCATATAATATTTTAGGGCGAGAAACACCACACACTCTGTAAATCTCGAAACCAAAATGATTATGATTTTAAGTCTATACTTTCAATTTAAAATAAAAAGCAGAGTGATGTCCCTTAGCGCTACTAAGTGACATGGGCTTTTATATTATATATCAGGGGTGGCCAGACCTGTAGTATTAATATTTTAAAATTTTGAGAGCCGCATTGAGACATTATCGCTCATGTCCCCACCAATGTTCCCTTTAAGCTGTGCGGCTGCGCAGATATCTGACAGACGCCGCGCAGCGGTTTAGAATTACAGCAGAGCAAAATTTTGTTGAATATTTAAAAGTGGATGTTGTGCAACTTTGCACACGAGTTTTTTTTACTTTGCACACGGACCAGCGAACCTTAGAGAGAACATTGGTCCCCACTCACAATGAAAAATTATTTTTTATTTGAATTTAGTGACTTGATCATTTCAATTGTTTTTGAATCATAACCGTATGTTGAAGAAATATATGCGTTACAGTTACTCTATTAACAAATATTTAAACATGAAAATTTGTGGTAAGAAGCCTTTGAACTAGCACGTTTCTTTAAATCTGGTTGTTAGCTAGTAGTAGTGGTGCGAAGAAGTTCTGTCAGGTGCTGATTACTAGTTAATACTCGATACTTTGATTTTATGAACTTCATTGTGGAGTACAAAGATTCACAGCAGTAGATTGTACCGAAAATGGATGTAAGTCGGCAACTAACTTTCTTAAGTTGAGGATATTTTACTTCTGGCACGAGCTTCCAACACGAGCTTACCTTGGCAGCGTGGTAGATAAACAAGGTGGTACAGATGCTGACGTCAAAATAAGGATAGGAAAAGCAAGAGCAGCCTTCCAGCAACTCAAGAATGTTTGGGTCTCCAACAACTTAGGCAGCAAGTTAAAAGTAAGGATTTTTAAAGCTATGGTGAAACCTGAGCTGCTATATGGAGCCGAGACATGGAGAACAACGGCCATAAACCTGAACAAAATCCAGTCCTTCATCAACAATTGTCTAAGAAGGATTCTCAGAATTCACTGGCCGGACAAAATCAGCAACCAGGGAACTGTGGCAGCGGACAAAACAGAAGCCCATTGAGGAAGAGATTCTTCAGAAGCGGTGGAGGTGGATTGGTCATACACTAAGAAAACCTGCTTCTAATACAACAAAGCAAGCCCTGAAATGGAACCCACAGGGTAAGCGGAAAAGAGGCCGTCCAAGAAACACTTGGCGCTGAGAATTGGAGGCAGACATCAAGAAAATTGGTCATGAATGGAAGATCCTGGAGAAGCTGGCCCAGGATAGAATTGCCTGGAGGTCTCTCGTAGGTGGCCTATGCCCTTGGAGGAATTGCAGACGCCGACGATGATCGGTGGATGCCCCTCATGGACGAGAAGGCTCAACTAACAACGAGCTTCCAGAAATCCATCACAGATTGTGATTTGTGTATCATCGCCAAACCCTGATCTTCCTGTAACTCTGGCAGCTCCATTTCAGCAGCAGGAGGTTCCATAACACTGTTCATAAGAAGCTGGAAACCATCTTTGATTACGTCTAAATCCTCTGCTCATTTTTGTTGAAAGCTTCTATTTTCTTTTTTATATTTTCATTTCTTGCAACTTGTTGCCATATTTTGTGGATTTTTATCAAAACGGGTACAAGAAATTTAACAGTTTACAGCACCAACCACTTACAAAACAATCGCTCCCTTCAACTTTTAAAATTTAAATTAGCCAAAAATATTTTCAACCGTTTGATTCAGTCCAGATTTTTTTTAAACGTTCATTTACTGTATTTTTGTTATTACTACATTGAAAATCATTGAACGACTGGAATTTATTTTTGTTAAAACCCAATAATAGGTTATGTGTTTTTTAAGTATGGTGGGGGTAGGAGTGGGGGGGGGTAGATAAACAACATCGGCTCGCCTGTCTCAACCGGTAACTCAATAATTCGGTGTATTTCAAAGTGAAGTTAGCGTCCTGTCATACAATAAAAGCAAGGGTGTTATTATTAATAACACACAATACCATCCCCTTTTAATTTTCTGGGGTGCGGTCGCGTTTTCCTTGATTCATTCAAAGAACCTAAATCTTTTAGAGTTAATAGATTTTTGTTTCATGTTCAGGGAAAAAAGGTGTATCAAAATACTTTGTGTTTTGTCCGGACCGTATTTTACTTCCCATTAACAGATATTTCTTCTTTTGCGTTTTCCTGTTAATCGTATTTCACAGCATATATTTTAATCGTATTTCACAGCATATATTCAAACGAAAAGTTTTAATTTGATCAATTGTTCGCGAGCCGCAAAGTGAGCACAGAAGAGCCGCAGTTTGGCCACCGTTGTTATATATATTGTAACATTGTATGTTTTAGGTTTGGAAGATGCTAGATAATTTGTTTCAAATCTTATATAATGAAAACATGGTACTATCAATTAAAACACTGACCACATATAATGTAAAGCTCTTGCTCTTGTTTTCTGTTTTTACTCCTGACATTGATTAAATGAAGTTAATGTATGATAGAGAATTTTTGTACCTGTGCTTCAAGCCCATGTATCCTATCAGTCATTCGATTCTGTATCTCTTGCTGTTGATGTGACAGCTGTTTGATAGACTCAAAACATGAACGGAAATCTGCACTCAGCTTGGAAATGGAACTGTCACATCTGACAATTCTTCCTCTCAAATCTTGAAGTGATTGTACATGGTGCACTTCCAAGTTTTTCACAGCATTATTTGTTGTCACATGAGCTGTATCACGGGCTTTAATGGAACTTTCTAAAGCCTAAAAAGGCAAATAATTTATTATTAACAGTTAACTGCTTACAGCATTATATATGCTGTTTAAAAATTGTTCAGTTATAATTTTGAATCATTTATAAAAACCATTCTACCACATGACACTAATGCGAACCTATTTTAATGCAGCTAACAAAAATAAAATATTGGCAGAAAAAAAAGGAAGGACATAAATGAAGGTAAAATAAATTGCATAATGTTGCTATTCTGGCTAACTAAGGTTAAAAAAAATATTCCAAATTCTATTTATAAATATACCAAAATTAAGTGAGCAGTAAAGTAAAACAAAAGCCTCAAAAAATTATTTTTTTAAATGATAACTCACAGCTATATCTCCATTTAATTTATTGACCACAGATGTGATTGTACGAATGTGCTCCTGAAGAAGGGCGCGAGCTTGTTTTTCTTCATTCCATGTTCCTTGAGTAAAATTTAAGCTCTCTATGACATCTTCTTTAATTTTAAATGCTTTATCAATAAGAGCCTGAAAAAGTGACAAAAGTATGAATTTATAACATACAGATTTTAGGAATATAATAATGTTAAAATATTTTTAGAAAAATAATATTCTTTTTGTGTGTAACTGTTAGACTTAAATAAAAAGGAAAAAAGTCATGTAAAAATATTTCAGTGGCAAGCCTTTAAAATTTTAAATGGCTGGATATAAATTAGTGTATAAAATGTTAAGCCATTTTCTAAGTAAAAAAAGACACAAAAATCGACCACAAGATTTTTTTTAAAAATGATTAGTAAACTACTTCTCCAAGAATAAAATAATAGTTGGTTTATTTGAGAAATAAATCATTTACTAATGTTTATTTAATTTTTAAAAATAAAAATTTCTACTCTATGTCTAGAAGATGTAATATTTTGTTAGTGCATTAAGCTGACTTCTTTTCTAAATTTTATAATCTAAACATGCCTGAATATATTCAATTAAAAAATTAATATTATTTGTGAATTTTATATTAAATATTTATTTAACCAAATTTTTCAGAAAAAGTGGGGCTTACTTGAGTATTACGTTCTTGCATAGCTAATCTGTCTTCAATGCTTTCAATGCGAGAAGGAAGATCATGTCTAACTGGTACAATTTCAGCAATCTGTCTTTGCTCAGATACCAGCTGCCTGGGACTTCCAACAGAGATTGCATTGTATTCATGAGTTGTGTCATAAGGGGCTCTAAGCATGGGAAGATTTGTTCTTCTCATAGACATTTTTATGAATATACTATCAGCTCAAGTCTTTCCTTATGAAGAGAAATTAAATTAAAAAATCATAATAACTTGAAGAGAAAAAAGGGATTAGCTTAAAGTAACCAATTAAAACTTTGTCAAAATGAGAATTTACAATCTATTACATGTATGAATTTTTTTAAATAGCCAAAACTAACTGATAATTATGCGCAATTAATTATATTAAATTAGTCATAATTAAACTAAACAAGACTTAACATTTCGAAATAGAATATAAAATTGATATTTTCAAAAAAGAATATTAATAAAGGCACTGGTTTATGATAAAAATAAAAAGACTCTTAAAATATGTTTGGCAGTTTTTGGACCACATTAGGACACAGATTTCAGTATTTGCAGCAAAGTGTATTTGCAGACCAGAGGAAATGGCATTAATGCATTAGTTATTCTTTTATACTTTAAGGGTGCATTTAATATTTTTCAATTTAATTGTAAGATTATAATATCAGTATAACCATTTTTGATAATTTTCATTCATGATATATTGCCATTATATTATTAAGTATCAGGAAGAGCCCATTCATAGTATAAATCTGGGGCACCTAAACTTTATGAATGGCGGGCAATATTCCATGAAGTAAAGATATTTGGGGACTAGATTAAGATAATAAACAAAAATGACATACTTCAGGAAGTTTTTATTGCAAAATTTTAATGTGAAGGGTGAAACTGAGATCTTGACTGCAGTAAATAGGCAAGTTCAGACTGGTGCTCAAGGCAAAAAAACATGACCATGTTACTCCACTTCTTCGCTCACTTCATTGGCTGCCTATACAAGCCCTTATTGATTACAAACTGGCCGTTCTCTGTCACAATTTCTTTTCGGACTCATGCCCATCGTATCTTACTGAACTTTTGTCGGTCTACTCACCCACTCGCAAGCTAAGATCTTCTGCAGACACAGGCGTTCTCTCTGTTCCTACGACACGCACCAAAACGTTTGGTGAAAGGTCGTTCTCTTTTTGTGCAGCCAAACAATGGAATTCTCTACCATTACACATACGTGGTATTCAAACAACCAAGTCCTTCAAGACTGCACTTAAGACACATCTTTTCAAAATTTATTTTTAAAATTGATGAAACAACATCTCTTGTAAATGATTAACGTAGCATATGTATAATGTATTGTAATTTTGTGTGTTTGTTGTGATATGAAAGTTAATTTAATACTTATAAGTATGTTATTTCTTTCATGTAAAGCGCTGTGAGCCCAGTTCCTTACTGGGATACAGCGCTATATAAATAATCAATTTATTATTATATTATTATTATTAATGCCACTAGTGTGATACGTATGATGTAGCGCAGGTGAGCGCCACTTAGTCTTGTCTTCAAAAGGTTCTTGTTAAAATTCCTAATTGAGAATGTCTGCTCACACAACTAAGTCGACAAAAACAAGCTGAGCATTTTCTTAGTAAATGTTAGAATCTCTTGGAATCAGTCTTTATCCAGTTGACGGTAAAAGTCAATGAGAGAAAGCTGTTGCCGTCTGCTGTGACATTCAGCATCACTTTGCAACTCAATGAGTTCCAGTTGCAGCTGATGTCCTGGGGCACCATCAGGGTCCACAGTGATATGTGAAGAAAAAAACATAATTTATTTTTCAATAGTTGCAAAGTCCAAAAAAGTGTCTTTGAAATTCATCAGTCAGGGGGGATATGATATCTGCAACATGCCTTGGCTCATTGAATTGGAAATATGATATCTGCAACATGCCTTGGCTCATTGAATTGGGGATATGATATCTGCAACATGCCTTGGCTCATTGAATTGGGGATATGATATCTGCAACATGCCTTGGCTCATTGAATTGGGATATGATATCTGCAACATGCCTTGGCTCATTGAATTGGGGATATGATATCTGCAACATGCCTTGGCTCATTGAAGTTTCTTTCTGGAAACTTGTCCTTGTAGTGAGGGGAAATGTGTGGTATTAGGCTGCATGTCAGACAGTTGCCTTTGAAAAATTTGCAGCTTGTTCCCAAAATGCCTTGATATGTGAATATAATTGGCTTTGCTCTGCATTGTGCCTTCAAGAATTTTGTTAACATGCAAAATCTGTCAACTAAGCAGGGTCACATAGTTCTGGAATTGGTTGTTTCTCATTTCCCAATGAATTGCCCGATTTCCTTCTTAAGTGTGTAGGAGGACTGAAGTGCTATCCCCCAACTGAGCCATCTTACATCATTGTGATACACAACATCTACATATTCTCCCTGGGTGTCAAGAAGAAACTTGCTTAAACTGGCAGTGAAACAGGACTTTGGAGCGAATAGAGCTTATAGCTTTTATCACTGGCACAAAGAACTTGGTAAATGATACAGTGAAGTTTAAAAACTTAGTGACTCTCTTCACTGACTTTGTTACAGACAAGTATTACTAATCCACTGTGCTTAACAGTCAAGGTAGGGGCACCATCAGTAGTAATACAGATATATTTTTTTAGGGCAGCGGATTTTAATGATTAATCTCTTTATTAATCGTTAATAAATTTTAAAGATTAAATTATTTTTTAACGATTAATCGATTATTTTTTTAGCGATTAATCAACCCAAAAAAAATAATAAAAAATAGTGGCCGTTAAATATTAACAAATTTCCTGACGGTTACACGAACATTTTGGTTTTAAACTATTGACTGACGGGAATGTTCAAAATGTTGATAAAGTTTGCCTAACATGGTTCTAACACTTCGCCTACTTATCAAACTAAATGAAAAGCGTATCAACCTAATGGCAGTAATGGAGTCTGACTCAGAGACAGAAAATGATGACAGCTCCTCTGATGAATTACCGCGTTACAAAATGGAGATGAAAGTTCCTGAATCCATCAAACCCTCTACAATGGTGGAAACTTAATGAACACCGATATCCTATAATGTCATTCCTTGCCAAGAACATTTTGTGCTACCAGTTACCTCAAATCCATGTGAATGATTGTTCGGCTCGGCTGGTTAAATTGTCAATTAGAACCGCTTATCACTGGTCGACTGGAACAAAATAATGTCAACACACTTGTCTTTTTGTGTAGTTGGTTAAAAGATGACATATAAAGGAGACATTGCAGTGTTATTTAGATTTTCAACAAGAACATTTAATAAGTCTTACTTATGACATCATAAATTTAAATTTTGGCTTTATTCGAAAATAACAATCGTTAATTTTTCAAAAAGTTAACGATAAAATTTAAATTAGTGGTTAACAGCCCTAATTTTTTTCCATGGTCATCTAAAATCACTAACAGCAGAACAAACAGAAAGAAAGAAATATATTCCCCTGTTTGGTCTTTAAGACTCTGAAGGTAAATTAATTTGTAAACAAATGTCATCGACATATGCCACCATTTGACGTACTCAAAACTGGTTTTTTTTTAAATTGACTTTTCTTATAAATAAAATGTGGTTACAGAAATAATACCTCAGTCAATTATTATTTAAGATGAAGCTGCGGGCCAGTTTAAATTTAAGCCCAGGCCGTGTTTGGCCGTCCGTTTTTAAGGACCGTTTAAGTTTAAATATAAACCTTAATTGCGTTAGCTCAGTTTTTTTTTCCCTAGTACATAACTACATGTATAAGGAATTCATCTAGTCCTGCCCGACACACCTCGTGCGCGCGCAGGGTCCGCTGGTGACTTTCCTTACAAGCTACACAAATACATAACCCACTCCGTCCGTCCCCTCAGCTTACAATGGGCTCGGAATTCCTTCGGTTTTTAAACTTGAGTGCTAATCGCACTAACCAACAACAATGGTGTGGGAGATTGAGAGTGGAGGTGGGTAAACTGTCTGTAGTCTGTTATATTATATATTTTAAAATCTGGGGAGCCTTGTTTACAGTAAGCACCCTATGATTTTTCGTCCCATCACTAGCGTTAATAAATGAGAATGTACATGCACATGATTTTGGAGGTTTTTTTTACACAAAGGTGATGCCGTTATTTGTTTATCATGACCTATATATGACTCATAACAAAGTGAACTCTTCTCTATAAAAGTGTACAAAAATAAATTAGGAACTCCTTTTGAACTTTTGAGCCTTCAACTTTGATACATTTTAATTAATTCTAACCAATAGTTAAATGGCTTTTGCACACTACCACTTCTTATGAATGAAAGAATGAGAACAAAGCAGTAGTAATAGAGTAAAAATGAGGTTGAAAGATGAATGGTTGCCAATGCCTACAAGTCTGCACACGGTACATTTTGTTATTCCATACAAAATGAAATTTTTAGACATGCGATTCTGCGTGCATCAATGCTATTGGAGCTATTACGTAATACTGGCATCACTTACGCGGCCGATTGCAGAGTATCTCCGAGTATACAAAAATCGGCCGATGCCAAGTAGCCGAACCGATCGGTTCGGCCCTATCGATAAAAACATTTTCAAAAGCTGGCGATTTAAGTTAGTAACACAGCGCTTTGAGCAAGCGGGCTGTGACGTCACCAGCGAGGCACAAATTTTATGCCTTCACTTGGTTATAAACAATCACATCTAATATTTTCAAAAGCTGACCATTGGTCATGGGGATCGCGATAACCAACACTAAGTGGCAAATTTGGCACTTTTTAGTGCTCGAAATATTAGGGCTCGGCGACTTAAAAAAATCGAATTAACCGCTGAAAAAATGCAAAGACAAAGAGAGAATTTGGAGGTTCCAAAAAAAACGTCGACTTAATAGAGCTGGCGAGTTAACCTGCCTCGAGTTAAGTGGGCCCCACTGTATTTTAAACATTGAGAATTTCCAGTACACAATATTTAAAAAAGGGGTAAACTTAGGGCAACTGGGCTAATTTTGCTCCAGCAAGCAATACATTTTTAAAAATGTTTACAAATTATTATCATTTTAACCTTTTTGCAATTATTCTAAATTATCTCTTCAGAATTTAAGAAGAAAAAAAAACAAATAAAGATACTTGAAATAATTTGATGCGTCATTGCTTAATTATTTTGCTGCAAGATTATGAAGATGACTAATATTTAAATGTGAGAATTTTGCATGTCCACAAAAAGAAGTCAGCAAAATCATCAAAATCAAATAATGTAAAGTCATTTTTTAAACTAATAAACTGAATGATTAACCTTGATGTGAAGTCTTACAGTTTATTTTAAACCTGAACATTGTAGAGAGCCAAAGTTAATATAACATTCTACAGTTTTTGTGGTAGTTTTGAGCTAAATTGCTGGTTACCACCATAAATTATTATCAAAATTCATAAAATTATTTTACAATTTAATAATAATCTATCATTGATTGATTTCTGAATGACTGAAACTGAATGAATGTGTGTATTTAAAGTATTTAATAATTTAAGTTTAAGTTACAGTCAAACCCAGTTATTTTGTCATTTAAATCGCCAAACCTATTAAAATTAGGTAGCCTAGGCTCAACGCTTAGAAAAACATGAATAGAAAAGATTAAATAATTAATAGGCTAAAGGCAAAATCTAAATAATAAAAATATTTATTAAGAAATAAATTAATTTTAATATTGCCTAGCCCTGGCCCTGACTTGAGTACTGAAACTAAAATGACAAAATGAAAATGTGATAACAGTTAATGCTATGTAGTCTTTAGCTTAGTAATAATTATCCATAAATACTTTATTTTTTCTCCAAATATCAAATGTTTAAAACAAATTTATTCATATAATTTGAAACTTTGAATTTCTTTAGAAACAAATAATGGATGTTGCTAGTTCACCATATCCGCCATTTGTAAACACTATGAAGTTCTCGCAATTTTCGAGATTTCTGTGCTTAACCATACTAAATTTCGAAATCATAGTAATCAGATTAAAAAATAATAATAATAAATAAAAATAATATAGCAAATTAAAAAGTAGTCGTTTTTTCTTTATATTTTAATTCGGCGCAGTCAATTAATGTTTAACTAACAAGAATGTATGATTTAAAATAAAGATGGAACCAACTTTATGTTTGAATAACGATTAAAGGAAAGCTTTTAAGATAGATATAGGATTTTGTCCTATCAAACTAAGAGATTCGGATTAGTACATACACTTTGAGGACTTTGAGGCACTTAACGTTACGATTTGTAATAAGTAATAAGTAAATTTTAGTTTTTGAATTTAATTATTTTTAACTACTGTCCCGTGCGAGCATGACGTCAGTTGTGAACTATGAAAAAAAAGAAAAGAAAATAAATTAACAATACATTTTATTTTTTATTTTACAATGCCACTGGATAATTTTAAACGTTCTTTTAAATTATTTATTTAAAATTTTTATTTATATTAATTAAACTTTTTATAGATATTTCAAAAGGAGTATAATATGAGAAACTACATTAAAAATATTTTTCAAAAGAAATATCGCTTTATACTTTATATTTTTTGTTGTGAAGATCCAGTTGTTCTTATCTTATCTATACAGACGCTCCTTCTATGCAGAAGATAGTTGCGTCAACAGACCATGACAGATGAACTGTTGGCAAGTGATGCAGCATTCACAGGCCACGGCTTTGTGGGTTCCACGCATTACCCAGCCGCCTAACTACATGTAGTGTTAGGTACCCATTCGGAGCGGGGTGACTCAGGGACGCCCTAGGCCCCGGGAACAAACCCTTGCCTTCACACGGATTCGAACCCGTGACCATCGTACGGTACGACAGTCCAGTGCGCTGCCACTCGACCACCGCGTTGTTAACTTAAATAAAATATTTTTTCAAGAGTGATTCGTCTAAAATATTATACTGATTCTTCAAATGTAATCTTTTTTTTCTAATAAAAATATTTCACTACAAAAATAATTTATTCTTTGTTAATAGACGTTGTATTAATTTTTATTTAAAACATTTTTGTTGTGCTCATTCTACACGTAGACTGGCGTCAAAATCCATGAGCTCTTATAGGTCTTCCCGGGAAATTCTCCTAACATTTCTAATTGCTGTTACAGACAAGGTATTTTAAAACTTTAGGATACGTTATTAGGGTGTGCGAGAGCAGATACCATGGTGAAATTTGGAAAATACATGCAATTTTGGTGAATAGCATTGACATCTTTATCGGATAGCAAACTTATACCGTCCAGCAGAAATCCTAATATTCTGTTCAGGTCTTTAAGTCGTGAAAAACCTGTTGACATCTGCTGAAGGCAATGATATACTCTCTTCACAACACGCACATTTTCTTCTGCTGCTGAAAGTCCTGTATCTCTTTCCAGTTCTCCTGGCATCTTTCGATATACATTAACATAATTCTTCTGACCTAGGCCTACTGGATTACCTGAAGAAACCAGGAAAACCAACACTTTATCAACATTTAAATCTCTAATAAAAATGCAGGACTAAACACAAACCATAGATAAACGTAGGATGCAATAATCTTCTGTATAGAAGGAGCGTCTGTAAACAGATAAGATAAGATACTGAATCCTCCCCCCTTTTCCAAGACTGTGCATTTTCTGCAGATATTTGTTTTAATATATTAAAAAGATAATTGACCACATGCTCCAACGTGTAAATATAAATTGTTGCTTTTGTGTGTGTCTATAGCAGAATCTTGTAAGCGATTCTGCACACGGTCAATTTTTCCATGAATGACATTCCAGAAATATAATAAATCTATGAAGTTAAAATTGGTACCCAAGCTAGTACATGTAATTATCTTGTGATTTCTGGCATGATAGTTAATTCTTTAGGTAATTTTTCTATCCGCCCTACTTGTTCAGTCGGTCTTTCCAGGATAGCCTGATCGTACAACTCAGCATGCTTAGGACTCCTGCTCTACTGTGAAATGCACAGTTTTTTGGGGGGGTTTTTTTTTGCTTTAAAAAAATTGTTGAAGGAGAAAAAAATCCAATTATATCCTTTTCACGTGTAGCCATAAATGGGACAAGTGGAACCAGCTTAGCTGAGTGTATTCCAGCTAACTTTAATGTATGATTGTCACAGTTGAAAACGAGGCTCTGTGATTTCTCTCATGCATTTGTTGTGTATATCGGCTATATTTCCAATCATCAGATCAGCATTCTCACAACATCGTGCCCGACAGTTGGTTAGAAGTATGTTTTCAGATGTCAGCCATTCAACGATGGTTCTTTCTAGTCTTCTTGCATCGTTTTTAATGTATCTCGATTTATAACCTACAAATGATTTCTTTATTTGTCACTTTTTTAGCTTTAGGGGCATACTATTCAAATTCACAAATCTTGTGACACAAGAAAGCACTTTCCCATGCTCTAGATCAGGCGTTGAGTCAAACAGGATACTTTTTTTTCCTTTAAAAAATATTTACATTATCATCATTTTTGATGACAGACATAGCAGTTTTCTTGAATTCGATTTCAAACCAATATTCCCTTAAAGCTGCGCGGCTGCGCATCCGCGCAGATATCTGACCGACGCCGCGCAACAGTTTAGAATAACCGCGAAGCAATTTGGTAAAATATTGCACAAAATATGGATGCTGCGCAACTTTGCACACGGACCAAAGAATCTTAGAGGGAACATTGTTTATAACCCTTGTTTACTTTTTTGAAATGTAAACGTTTTAAATCTCATTTTGGCACCACTGTACATTGGAGCACAGGGAAATATGTATCTCATGCCACCCCTCAATACGCCTCTGGACTTATGTATGTGAAAATTTAATGTCAAGACTTTGGGATTTTAATGGAATTTCACTGAAGAAGAACGAGGCGATGGAAGTGAAAAGGAAATCAGAAGAATGTTGAATTAATCTGCCTCATGGCATATCTATACAGACGTTACTTCGATACAGAAGATTATTCTGTCCACAGACTATGTCGGTCTGTTGACAAATGACGCAGCATTCACAGACCACGGCTATTAGGGTTCCATGCATTACCCAGCCGCCTTTGTTTCCATAACTAACCCATTCGGAGCTGGGTGGACTCAGGGACACCGTTGGCCCCGGAAACAAATCCCTGCCTTCAAAGAGATTCGAACCCATGACCATCTGCATATGATACGGTTAGCTTAGAAATTCATAAGAGGTTTGGCAGCACCATAAGTAAGAAAACATACCATGAAATGTATGATAACAGTTTATATTTTTTAAATTATACATTTCTAATAAAAAATACCCCTTATTTATATTTGCATCATCTTTCGCCCCGTATGGCAGAAACCCTATCTACGCCACTGAGAGAAAATAATCGTTTGTAAAATTAAAATTTGTTCATAGTTATAAATTATCTAATTGCACATCTCCACATCATTAAAATTTAATTATTCCCAATAAATTTATGATATTTACTTTAACACATTTGCTTGGAATAAACTCGAAACAATGCATAACATGCTTTAAAAAATCATTATTGCCTTTTAAATTATAATCTATAATTATATAAATAAATATCACAATATACATAATTTGCAATCTCTGTCACGTCTGTCATGTCTGTCCGTGACGCTATGCGAGGTAACTCCCGATTAAAAAAAATACCGGTATATATAGAAGTAAAAATGTTTCTTTCGAGATTAACAAAATGTGTTTATCGCCTAAAATATTGTGACGTGACGTCATTATTTGAGCTTTTATTAATGTGTGAAGGGAACGAAGTAAAAAGAGCCATGTTTTATTTGATGTGATTAATATTATTATTATTTTTTTTGTATTAAATGTCCGTTTTTGTGTATGTGTCCATGTCAATATTACGTACGTAATTATAAATTTAATTTTCTATATTAATATATAACATTCTTTTTTTTCGTTTATGAAATTTACAATTGGTTGTCGTTTGGTTGTCAAGTTTCGATGCGTTTTGAACTACAAAGCCATTATTTATTACTGCAAATGAAAGTTGCCAACTTATGCTTCATTTTAGCGTTTGTTTTTCTTTTATACACTTTGAGATTGCATATTTGTATGTTTAAAAAAATAACATATTTAAACAGTGGCGTAACAACGGGTTGGCATTGGGGCAGTTGCCAAGGGCGCCGGCCTGCGCCAGTTCAAAAGGGCGCAGCTAAATATCTAATTTTAAAAATTTTATTTAAATAAAGGGCGCCAAAAATAAATTTGCAGAGGTCGTCAAAAACCCAGTTACGCCTCTGTATTTAAAAATCGGACTCCTCCCCACAATATATTTTTTATTGTTATTTACATGTAATATTTTAATGCGTCTTAGACTAACTTGGAATAAAAAAATCTTTGCTTTTAATATAGAACTGGAAGGGGTGCTGACTTGACAATAATGAAAACGTTTATTAGAATTCCTAAAACGTGTATATTACATTTTATATACGATTACCTGAAGATACTTTAATATTTTTTTTATCCAGTGATTAACTTTACTTCAAAGGTTTCATGCAAAATAAATAGGTCGTTGTTATTCATATTTGTAAATAGTTACACTTTTTTATTTACATGTTTTTGATAATGTAAAGGTAATAATGTATGGACCAATGGGCGCATAAACTGACAAGTCATAATAGATCTTGAAAAGGTGCTGACTTGACAATAATAAAAACGTTTATGTGAATTACTAACACGTTTATATTAAATTGTAAATATGATTAACAGTTGATAATTTAATCTTTTCTGTTATCCTGTGACAAACTTTGCTTACTACGTTTCATGCAAAATGAATAGTTCTTTGTTATTAACATGTGTAAAAATTGCATTTGATTTTTTACATGTTTGGTAATGTTGTGGTAATAATGTATGGACAAATGGGCGAATAAACTGACAAGTCATAATCATCAATGAAGCTTAAACTGCTTCAAATTACAGATGTGCTTGATGTGGATCACATTACAGTCACATAATTTATTTTTAACGCACTGTGCTGTATTATTGGTGCACTAAAATTTGGTGCGTATTATTCAATGCCGCAAGTTAACGTCCGGCTGACTCCTCAGCAATATTTGTTAATACTTCGAACTTCAAACTTCTTTGCTGTAGTATCACCTTATGCTGTGTGTAATTCACTATGCAATTACTATTATCCCGATTGTATCATTATTATTCATGCAAACTTATATAACGCGAAGCCTAGCTTGGAGGTTTTCTCTTAACACATATATTCGTATATATAATATAATCAAAATATATACTCTGCTATATCCGTTCGTAACGCTAGATTTTAGAAAGCGCACCGCTAAAAAATAGCCTTGAAAAAAAATACTGCAAAAAAAAACAAAACAAAACAAACAAACAACAATAGAAAAAAACGCTATTTTCAAACGTCCGCATAAAATTGTTCAATATGGAAAAGAGATTTAATTTTTCTCTCTTGATCTGTACATTTTCTGATTATTTACTATGCGTCTATTTCAGGCAAAAGGGACGATTACAAAAACTGAAATATATCCATTTTGAAAACTTCCGTCATTTTTGACTTGTAATATACTAGTATATATATATATATACATAATTCACCAAAGCGAGTATGTGCAAACAAGCATAACGAATGACACTCGCTGGGGTCGACCAATCAGTCTATGGTTGGCATGTCTCGACACAGAATAACGTGTGATTCGTAGTGTAGTGGTTATCACGTCCGCCTTACACACGGAAAACCCCAGCGAAAACATTTTTTAATGTTTAAAAATGTGTATTTGTGCCTGCTCTTTTCACCCTTCTTTGCGAAACATGGCTGACCCTCACTAGGGTGCAAGTGTATCTAGACCAACAATGCGTCGGTGGCTCCCCCTCCGACGCTCACTCGAGTTGTTTCGATTTCTTCGTGCTGTAGTTTGTGTCCGTTCTTTCTACCCTTTCTTTGCACATTCCACGAGCAAGTCTGCGGTGTATGCTACGCCGCGGGGCGTAATCTAGTAGTATTTATTTACCTTAAATAGATTTTAATAAATGTGTATAGAAAATAAAAGGCAGATAACTTAGTCGTATTTTAAGTATAAAACTGAAATAGTAATTTATGTAAACTTTTTATTTTCAATCATTAAATCACTACAACTACAATCCACAGGCTTATGAAATATTATTTTTATTGTTATTTTTAAAAACATGAGATGAAAAAGGTCTATATTTAAACTTTTGGTAACTAGTCTATTTCCGGGGGACCACTCTATGGACGAAAATAGCCGATAGTTTTGTTTACAATCCCACAATCCAAGCTCTTCATTCGACCGTCGACCTAATAATTTGAGTGAGTTGGCGGAAAACAACTTGTGCGCTCGATGTAAGAACATCGTCCAGGGTGTTGATATGTGAGAAAATGTAATTAAAATTTGAACAACTTAAAGATATTAATTTCTGATGGGTTTCTTGTTCATTCACTGAAAATAATTGTAATCATTATAGTAATTATACTATTTAATAGTAGTAAGTTCAAGTAAGTAGTGTTGGTAGGTTTTGGAGCAATTACTATTACTTCGCTTCGGATTAACATGACCATTCACTGATTCAATCATTGATTCAATGACTGACAAATTCAGTCAAATGACATATTTTTAGATTTAGTATTTAGCTTAGTTTAGTTAAGTAAGTTTCGTCTTAGTAGTTAAGTTGGCCTGTGTTCTGATTAGTTTAGTCTTAGTCTTGTTGAGTGAAGCTAAGGCTGTACTATGCCTTGGTCTTGGTTTATGATTATCATCTGAGTCAGTCTGCCTTACTTAATCTTAGTTATGCTTCTACTCTACTTATTTGAATTCCATTTAAAAGTGACTATTGACAATTGAAGTCATAAAGAAGGAAGAGTGAATTCGGATTCTGGAAATTATTCAATTAAGTGGACTTTCGTGGAAGTATTTATTATTTATTATTCCATTTCATTGCTTCATTTATGATTAGACAAGTTGAACAAGTGATAATTAAGTCATTAAGTTTTTTTTAGTGTATCTGTGTTAACTGAGTTAACTGTGTAATGTATATATAGTGTATAGTATAGTATAAGTAGAGTATAGTATAGTATAGATTCTGTAGTTCAGTAGTAATCTTAATCAGTGATGTGATCAGTATAGTCATAGTATAGTCAGTATACTTTAGGCTGGGCCACAGCACAGCAAATTTTGATCAGGATTATATATCATATATCTGAATGTAGACTGTAGAATTTGGAGGTTTATAATTAGCTAAATCATAATGACCAGAGGCCTGCCCAGGGTGTCACCCCTCAGGATTATGCCATAGGCCTCCTCCGAGTTTGCCAGTGCCAAATAACAGGAATTTTACACTTTAGTGTCACCCGGTGCAGTCTGCACCCCCCTAGCGATGTCTCTGATAGAGAAAAAAAAATCTTTTAGAATTGAGCTGGTTCCCAAGACATCCACATTTGTGGATAGCCAAATGAATTATCACTTGTGGCTGCTTCATAGTATTCCATATATTTTGTAGTTTAGAGCATATGGCACAGATTTGAGTCTAAGTTTTTGGAGAGCTGGAGATTTTCTTTGTGTGTTTGAGAGATTGCAAGACATGTACTGTAAAATAGATTTCCAGTCCACAAGCTAGGATTTCTGTCATTTAGAGCACAATCACAAAGCCAAGCAGTTACCAGTATATTCAGAGGCTGCAGGATAATTATAAAGAAAATATTTTATTTATAGGATACCAGAATATATGTTAGTTTGTAAAGCCTACTTGATAAATTGATTCTGAAAAAATAGTTGATTTTGTTTTTGTAGGTTGTAGCCACTCATTTAAGAAATACACAATTATGTAATTCAAAACATTGTTTTAAGTAATAGTAGATGATATTAGTTGCTTATACTTGAAACCTGGACAATACAGTGGAAGTTATGTGATTTCATACAAGCATTGATTTTTGGATTACTTACGGTACACCTTGCAGTGGGTTTTAAAATTGATTATTCCAGGTTGAAGTAGACAGGATTAAATTATATCTTGAGGGAAATGGAGGCCCCAGATGCTCCAAAGCCTCACTACAGAAGTAAGTATGATTTTCAGTCATTATTTATTTTATTTCCTCTTACTTCAGCAGTCATTTTTAAAGTGCAATTAAATTAAATTAATTTTAATTTGAAAATCTGCCATTTTAACCCAAAATAAATTTAGAATTAATATTTTAACTATTTTGCTTTTAGCATTAGAAGATGAGCGCCTTACAGCAGATGAAATGGATGAGCAGAGGAAAAGAAATATTGCTTATGAGTACCTATGCCATCTTGAGGAAGCGAAAATGTAAGTACACAATTTTTCACTTTTCTTTACATTTCAAGAGTGATTTGACCTTTAAAGCACGTTAATAAACGTTAACACAGAACTATAATCGCTTGTATGCATAGAAAAGTCATAGTCAATAATGCCAATTTCGGTTCTTTAATTTGTTAATTTCCTCCTGACATCCTGAATATCAGGGATGGGAGGAAATGGGCTATTCCATTAATTGTTACTCTGAAATGTAATCATTAAAAGAATTAATTGTTAGTTACAGCACCCCCCAAAAAAATTCATTGTTATTAAAAAAAATGAGCTATTAGTGAATTCTTTAGAGGGTAATGAGTTATGAGTTTAATATTTTTTAGTGTTTGATTCTGTTACAAATCGCTTAAATCTTTTTTTTAATATATTTATTTAGCCTTAAACAGCGGTCTATTTAAATTTTTTTTTGTTGTTGTTTTTTTTTGTTTATTCTAATCTCACTGTACTACTGAAATTTGGTACAAAGAATAATTTTTATTTATAGTTATGAATTTTTTGGGGTATTTTTGACTAACTCATTTTGAAATATATTTATGTTATTTATTTCTTGTAAATCAAACAATGATGCTGACCAGTTTTGTAAGAAAAAGGTCCCTTGTATTTGGTTCTCAGATCTTGTTAGTAATGGTGGTGTTGGGGGCATTTGTAAGATCCTATTGTTGGTGTATACATGATGCCCATAGAGATGACCCTTTGCCCCTACCACATAGCAGGCCACATGAATGATACCTGACTTGCTATTGTTGGTGTATACATGATGCCCATAGAGATGACCCTTTGCCCCTACCACATAGCAGGCCACATGAATGATACCTGACTTGCTATTGCTGGACAAGGCTTTCAAGTGCATGTTGACCAAACATAAAGTGGTCCAATACTTAGATAATCCATAAAAAAGGTTGTGGTTAAGCCATTTGTTTGTGGTTGGTGTCAAGTCAAGACTATCCATTGGACTTACTTTTTTCATGATATAAAATGTATCCATTGCTTATTGAGAGCATTCTTTAAAAACATTCAGCCATATTTTTAAAGTGTACATTCATGTCACTTGGGTGCGTTGTGTTTTCTTGCTTGATACAAATCATCCTTTATATTGGCATTGACTTGAACATCAACATTTGTTTACCTTGGCTTTCATCATGCCACTGATCAGTTTTTGAAGCAAAAGAAAGGGCAAAGTTCCCTTCTTATTCCCAGAATGAGTTCTTGCTTCTAGAATTGCGGCAGGTTTCATTTATTACCACTCTAAGTCTAAGTAATTTGCGCAGGAGGCAATGAATAAGAAACATGGTATTTGATTATTTATTGTACAGTCTTTTGTGGACATAGAGCTGAGGAAGATGCCGTCTAATGTATCCAAAACTGAGAATATGGCTCTAAAATGGAGGTTCTAGAAGTATCGAGGGTTCAATATGTCTATTGTATGAATGTAAATGTATGTGATACATTATGCTGCTGAGGGTGAACCCTTTAAAAAAACCTCATTTCTTTATTAGAGGACTTTATTTGAAGTGATAAAGTGCTGCACAAGTAAATTATAACTATGATAAAGGCATATACATACAATGTACATTGCTGTGTATAACAAAATTGGGAAATGCTGGATAAATATTACGATATAAAATCAATAATGGTCTTTGGATACTCAACCAACATAATTATATTTTGTATCACTTTTTTCCCAGTTATTTTGTGTCGTGCTTAAGAAAGGCATCTTGCCATACGAAATTTCAAGCCCCAACTCCCAACATGTTTTTTACAGTATTCCCCGTCAGTGTAAAATGTAGTAAGGACAGCTGACAATATCAGGAGACTACGAGTAAGGGGGTTATTTTTAGCATAGAAGTCGTCATAGCGTTACATTCTTGTGTTGGGCCGCCGTCCATCATATTATTTCAACCTACTCAAACCGTTCAACATTAGTAGTGTCCCCTGCAACCATGGCATGCGACCACAGAATGATGTGTGCCGCCGCCAGCCACTATATCATCTCATTAATGCGACACATGTGTCCTGTGTTGATCTTGAGCTCCTGAAGCTTGCAAGGTTAGAATAGAACGCCTGGTCCTTTCTCGGCCTGGTTACTGGGTATCTGTGTCAATGGGATGTTGTTACTGGGTATCTGTGTCAATGGGATGTTGTTACTGGGTATCTGTGTCATTGGGATGTTGTTACTGGGTATCTGTGTCATTGGGATTTTGTTACTGGGTATCTGTGTCATTGAGATGTTGTTACTGGGTATCTGTGTCATTGGGATTTTGTTACTGGGTATCTGTGTCATTGGGATGTTGTTACTGGGTATCTGTGTCATTGAGATGTTGTTACTGGGTATCTGTGTCATTGGGATTTTGTTACTGGGTATCTGTGTCAATGGGATGTTGTTACTGGGTATCTGTATGATGTATGTCAATGGGATGTTACTGCATGTTAAAGCCTAGTCTATAGACACTCTTTGGTTCCTTTAACCCTTGCCTTTAGTTTGGTGTGATCTTGTGGTTCCTTTAACCCTTGCCTTTAGTTTGGTGTGATCTTGTGGTTCTTTTAACCCTTGCCTTTAGTTGGATGTGATCTTGTGGTTCCTTTAACCCTTGCCTTTAGTTTGGTGTGATCTTGTGGTTCTTTTAACCCTTGCCTTTAGTTGGGTGTGATCTTGTGGTTCTTTTAACCCTTGCCTTTAGTTTGGTGTGATCTTGTGGTTCTTTTAACCCTTGCCTTTAGTTTGGTGTGATCTTGTGGTTCTTTTAACCCTTGCCTTTAGTTGGGTGTGATCTTGTGGTTCTTTTAACCCTTGCCTTTAGTTTGGGTGTGATCTTGTGGTTCTTTTAACCCTTGCCTTTAGTTGGGTGTGATCTTGTGGTTCTTTTAACCCTTGCCTTTAGTTGGGTGTGATCTTGTGGTTCTTTTAACCCTTGCCTTTAGTTGGGTGTGATCTTGTGGTTCTTTTAACCCTTGCCTTTAGTTGGGTGTGATCTTGTGGTTCCTTTAACCCTTGCCTTTAGTTTGGTGTGATCTTGTGGTTCTTTTAACCCTTGCCTTTAGTTTGGTGTGATCTTGTGGTTCTTTTAACCCTTGCCTTTAGTTGGGTGTGATCTTGTGGTTCCTTTAACCCTTGCCTTTAGTTGGGTGTGATCTTGTGGTTCTTTTAACCCTTGCCTTTAGTTTGGTGTGATCTTGTGGTTCTTTTAACCCTTGCCTTTAGTTGGGTGTGATCTTGTGGTTCTTTTAACCCTTGCCTTTAGTTGGGTGTGATCTTGTGGTTCCTTTAACCCTTGCCTTTAGTTGGGTGTGATCTTGTGGTTCTTTTAACCCTTGCCTTTAGTTGGGTGTGATCTTGATGTCTGATAAATTGTTTTAATGAACACACGAAACGCATGGTACGCATCGTTTAAAAGTGCCAGTAAATCAGCCAGCTAATAATAATGGAAGACTGTTTTTGTTGCTCTTGGAAAAAAAAGACTTCTGTAATACTATGTTTATATAAAGGAAAATGGTATTCTTTTGTGAATGAAGACCACCACCTCCCGACTTACACCCCCCACCTACGCGTTAAACTAAGGCCAGTGTAAATAAGATTATGATGTTCATCACTTTTAGATTATGTAGACATAACTGTCAGATTTATATGTATATGTGATTGTTGAGGCATGTGTGTAAGTGGATATGTACATCTGATGTACAGTTGTGTACAGTCGATGTACAGATGTATACACTATACTATATGTACAGTTGTGTACAGTAGACTGCCCTATAGCACCGCTAACAATGACGACACATAACGCTGACTCGGCTCCCCCCCCCCACCACACTCACACGCCTTGATTCTGACTTCAATCAACAACTTACGGTACACGTCATCCTCTTCAGTCCTTTGAACACTTCATCCGGCTTGTCGCTCACAAATACATTCTATCATCGGCAGCGGCTCTACTTTGGTCATACATTCACTCTATCATATTCACCACTGATGTGGTCATACATTCACTCTATCATATTCACCACTGATGTGGTCATACATTCACTCTATCATATTCACCATTGATGTGGTCATACATTCACTCTATCATATTCACCACTGATGTGGTCATACATTCACTCTATCATATTCACCATTGATGTGGTCATACATTCACTCTATCATATTCACCATTGATGTGGTCATACATTCACTCTATCATATTCACCATTGATGTGGTCATACATTCACTCTATCATATTCACCATTGATGTGGTCATACATTCACTCTATCATATTCACCATTGATGTGGTCATACATTCACTCTATCATATTCACCATTGATGTGGTCATACATTCACTCTATCATATTCACCACTGATGTGGTCGTACATTCACTTTATCATATTCAGCACTGATGTGGTCGTACATTCACTCTATCATATTCACCACTGATGTGGTCATACATTCACTCTATCATATTCACCACTGATGTGGTCATACATTCACTCTATCATATTCACCACTGATGTGGTCATACATTCACTCTATCATATTCAGCACTGATGTGGTCATACATCACACTCTATCATATTCACCACTGATGTGGTCATACATTCACTCTATCATATTCACCACTGATGTGGTCATACATTCACTCTATCATATTCACCATTGATGTGGTCATACATTCACTCTATCATATTCAGCACTGATGTGGTCATACATCACACTCTATCATATTCACCACTGATGTGGTCATACATTCACTTTATCATATTCACCACTGATGTGGTCATACATTCACTCTATCATATTCAGCACTGATGTGGTCATACATCACACTCTATCATATTCACCACTGATGTGGTCATACATTCACTCTATCATATTCACCACTGATGTGGTCATACATCACACTCTATCATATTCACCACTGATGTGGTCATACATTCACTCTATCATATTCAGCACTGATGTGGTCATACATCACACTCTATCATATTCACCACTGATGTGGTCATACATTCACTCTATCATATTCACCACTGATGTGGTCGTACATTCACTCTATCATATTCACCACTGATGTGGTCATACATTCACTCTATCATATTCAGCACTGATGTGGTCGTACATTCACTCTATCATATTCACCACTGATGTGGTCATACATTCACTCTATCATATTCACCACTGATGTGGTCATACATTCACTCTATCATATTCAGCACTGATGTGGTCATACATTCACTCTATCATATTCAGCACTGATGTGGTCATACATTCACTCTATCATATTCAGCACTGATGTGGTCATACATCACACTCTATCATATTCACCACTGATGTGGTCATACATTCACTCTATCATATTCACCACTGATGTGGTCATACATTCACTCTATCATATTCACCACTGATGTGGTCATACATTCACTCTATCATATTCACCACTGATGTGGTCATACATTCACTCTATCATATTCACCACTGATGTGGTCATACATTCACTCTATCATATTCACCACTGATGTGGTCATACATTCACTCTATCATATTCACCACTGATGTGGTCATACATTCACTCTATCATATTCACCACTGATGTGGTCATACATTCACTCTATCATATTCACCACTGATGTGGTCATACATTCACTCTATCATATTCACCACTGATGTGGTCATACATTCACTCTATCATATTCACCACTGATGTGGTCATACATTCACTCTATCATATTCACCACTGATGTGGTCATACATTCACTCTATCATATTCACCACTGATGTGGTCATACATTCACTCTATCATATTCACCACTGATGTGGTCATACATTCACTCTATCATATTCACCACTGATGTGGTCATACATTCACTCTATCATATTCACCACTGATGTGGTCATACATTCACTCTATCATATTCACCACTGATGTGGTCATACATTCACTCTATCATATTCACCACTGATGTGGTCATACATTCACTCTATCATATTCACCATTGATGTGGTCGTACATTCACTTTATCATATTCACCACTGATGTGGTCATACATTCACTCTATCATATTCACCACTGATGTGGTCATACATCACACTCTATCATATTCACCACTGATGTGGTCATACATCACACTCTATCATATTCACCATTGATGTGGTCATACATTCACTCTATCATATTCAGCACTGATGTGGTCATACATCACACTCTATCATATTCACCATTGATGTGGTCATACATCACACTCTATCATATTCACCACTGATGTGGTCATACATCACACTCTATCATATTCACCACTGATGTGGTCATACATTCACTCTATCATATTCACCACTGATGTGGTCATACATTCACTCTATCATATTCAGCACTGATGTGGTCATACATCACACTCTATCATATTCACCATTGATGTGGTCATACATCACACTCTATCATATTCACCACTGATGTGGTCATACATTCACTCTATCATATTCAGCACTGATGTGGTCATACATCACACTCTATCATATTCACCATTGATGTGGTCATACATCACACTCTATCATATTCACCACTGATGTGGTCATACATCACACTCTATCATATTCACCACTGATGTGGTCATACATTCACTCTATCATATTCACCACTGATGTGGTCATACATTCACTCTATCATATTCACCATTGATGTGGTCGTACATTCACTTTATCATATTCACCACTGATGTGGTCATACATTCACTCTATCATATTCACCACTGATGTGGTCATACATTCACTCTATCATATTCACCACTGATGTGGTCATACATTCACTCTATCATATTCACCATTGATGTGGTCGTACATTCACTTTATCATATTCACCACTGATGTGGTCATACATCACACTCTATCATATTCACCATTGATGTGGTCATACATTCACTCTATCATATTCACCATTGATGTGGTCATACATTCACTCTATCATATTCACCATTGATGTGGTCGTACATTCACTTTATCATATTCACCACTGATGTGGTCATACATTCACTCTATCATATTCACCATTGATGTGGTCATACATTCACTCTATCACAACGGTCGTCAAACTGCGGCTCGCGAGCCGCATGCTGCTCTTCTGTGTTTACATTTCGGCTCGCGTACAATTTACAAAGATATGTTAGCAGGATTACTGGAAGATTTCCAAGCTATGTTAAATGACCAATAGTGCTTCAATGCGGCTCTCAACATTAAATTTTTTTTTAAAATGGCTATCAGTTACCACAGGTATGGCCACCCCTGCTATATCATATTCAGCACTGCTCTGGTCATATATTCACTCTATCATATTCAGCACTGCTCTGGTCATATATTCACTCTATCATATTCAGCACTGCTCTGGTCATATATTCACTCTATCATATTCAGCACTGCTCTGGTCATATATTCACTCTATCATATTCACCACTGCTCTGGTCATACATTCACTCCATCATATTCACCACTGCTCTGGTCATACATTCACTCTATCATATTCAGCACTGCTCTGGTCATATATTCACTCCATCATATTCAGCACTGCTCTGGTCATATATTCACTCCATCATGTTCAGCACTGCTCTGGTCATATATTCACTCCATCATATTTAGCACTGCTCTGATCATACATTCACTCCATCATATTCAGCACTGCTCTGGTCATACATTCACTCCATCATATTCACCACTGCTCTGGTCATACATTCACTCCATCATATTCAGCACTGCTCTGGTCATACATTCACTCTATCATATTCACCACTGATGTGGTCATACATTCACTCCATCATATTCAGCACTGCTCTGGTCATACATTCACTCCATCATATTCAGCACTGCTCTGGTCATACATTCACTCCATCATATTCAGCACTGCTCTGGTCATACATTCACTCTATCATATTCAGCACTGCTCTGGTCATATATTCACTCTATCATATTCACCACTGCTCTGGTCATACATTCACTCCATCATATTCACCACTGCTCTGGTCATACATTCACTCTATCATATTCAGCACTGCTCTGGTCATATATTCACTCCATCATATTCAGCACTGCTCTGGTCATATATTCACTCCATCATGTTCAGCACTGCTCTGGTCATATATTCACTCCATCATATTTAGCACTGCTCTGATCATACATTCACTCCATCATATTCAGCACTGCTCTGGTCATACATTCACTCCATCATATTCACCACTGCTCTGGTCATACATTCACTCCATCATATTCAGCACTGCTCTGGTCATACATTCACTCTATCATATTCACCACTGATGTGGTCATACATTCACTCCATCATATTCAGCACTGCTCTGGTCATACATTCACTCCATCATATTCAGCACTGCTCTGGTCATACATTCACTCCATCATATTCAGCACTGCTCTGGTCATACATTCACTCCATCATATTCAGCACTGCTCTGGTCATACATTCACTCTATCATATTCAGCACTGCTCTGGTCATACATTCACTCCATCATATTCAGCACTGCTCTGGTCATATATTCACTCCATCATATTCAGCACTGCTCTGGTCATACATTCACTCCATCATATTCAGCACTGCTCTGGTCATACATTCACTCCATCATATTCAGCACTGCTCTGGTCATATATTCACTACATCATATTCAGCACTGCTCTGGTCATACATTCACTCTATCATATTCAGCACTGCTCTGGTCATACATTCACTCCATCATATTCAGCACTGCTCTGGTCATACATTCACTCTATCATTATATTCGACCCTGTCCTTGTAAAACAATGTGGAATATAATTGAGTTTCCAAATCTATTTGTAGCACTGACTCTGTCTATATATTCATATCCGGACATCTCGCGAGGACAAATACGCTACATTTAGAGTACGGTCCTAGATTCATAACATAACATGTTATTGTTAATGACTGTACAAGTAAGCAAGAGGAATCCATTTGTCTGTTCTATACACAAAAAGTGCCATTTATAAATTGGGGGTGTCAGCGTCTCTCCAGCTGATTTCACTGTTCAATGGGACGACCCCACCCCCCACCCCTTGTACCAATGATAAACCAATAGTTCATTGAATTGAAACTGAATATATTAAACAGCCGTGTAGATCTTCAACGTTGCATTCTCCCATGGGATCAATGAAAGTTGTGCATTCAGAATTGCACAGAGATAACTTACCTGACGACAGGTGTTCAGATCACAACATAAAGATTTCTTTATAGTCAACTTGTAGCACTATCAAATAAATTTCTAATTTTTTTCCTACGTGTAATTTTTGCATTTTTCGGAGACCCCCAGGCCCCCATCCCCTTAACCCCTCCCCCAATGCTTAATGTTGTTTGAAATCTTCTCTACAAGAATAACTTAATGATACTAATTACTAAAGCTTGTTGGTCTGTATAACTTTATACTAACATTGTTGGCCTGTATAATTTTATGCTAACATTGTTGGCCTGTATAACTTTATATTAATATTGTTGGCCTGTATCACTTTATATTAATATTGTTGGCCTGTATAACTTTATATTAATATTGTTGGCCTGTATAACTTTATATTAATATTGTTGGCCTGTATAACTTTATATTAATATTGTTGGCCTGTATAACTTTATATTAATATTGTTGGCCTGTATAACTTTATAGTAACATTGTTGGCCTGTATAACTTTATATTAATATTGTTGGCCTGTATAACTTTATAGTAACATTATACTTTATACTAAGATAGCACTAACTGTTGTTGGTCAAGATAACAATATTCTAACGGTGGTCAGTATAACTTGAAACTGTTTCATTACTGACAGTGTGTAGCTGATGTCCCCCCCCCCGTCTCTCCCCTGACTCGGTGGAACGGAAGCAGGTTTAGTGGGGACTTAAGTGTGTGTGACACATCCATCAGACGCCGCTAGTGAAACACTTTCACCGCACAGTTTTAGTGGCTCTCGTTTTTCTTAATGGTCACCATTGAGTCACCATTCTCTCATCCATTGTCCAGTCAATTGGTCACCTTCTCTCCAACTCATTCTCTCATCCATTGTCCAGTCTCAAATGGTCACCATTCTCACCAACTCATTCTCTCATCCATTGTCCAGTCAAATGGTCACCATTCTCACCACCAACTCATTCTCTCATCCATTGTCCAGTCAAATGGCCACCATTCTCATCACCAACTCATTCTCTCATCCATTGTCCAGTCTCAAATGGTCACCATTCTCACCAACTCATTCTCTAATCCATTGTCCAGTCTAATGACCAGCCATACCCCGCCACCTTCAACTGATCAGCCCTACCTCCCACACACATTACACTGACCAGCCATACCCGCTCCCGCCACACACACACATTCCACTGACCAGCCACACCCCCACATTCCACTGACCAGCCATACCACCACATTCCACTGACCAGCCATACCCCCACATTCCACTGACCAGCCACACCCCCACATTCCACTGACCAGCCACACCCCCACATTCCACTGACCAGCCACACCCCCACATTCCACTGACCAGCCACACCCCCACATTCCACTGACCAGCCACACCCCCACATTCCACTGACCAGCCACACCCCCACATTCCACTGACCAGCCATACCGTGCTTTCATTGAATGGTTGTTTAGTCAACAAGTCTCCCCCTTTGTACCTTGTCCAAATGCCCGGTCCTCCAAACCTCTCCAACTAATCCCAGTGTTGGACAGCATTTCATAACCCACCTTCCATCATGTTGGTTGTACACAGGTTGGCGTTTGTTTACCTAACAAATATGTACCTCGTCTGGTCGACCGAGTCAATCTACTGACACAACAATGTGTCAACATTGACATACTTTCGGTCAATGACACCTCTATCCTCCCCTTTCATGAAACCACCAGTTATCTTTCCAATATTTCTTGTCAACGTGAACGTGGAGTCTCTTATTAACAAATAATATAATAGCCCAAGTCACTCACTCGCTGGATGGATGGATACGTAACGCTATGGCGTCATTGTTTGACCTTATATTTTAATAGGTGTGCATCAGGAGGTGTGTAAAATAATTATAAACTAAAGATTATTTTTTGAAATAGTACAACAGTCGATAGCAGTTAAAAAAGCGTGTGGTGTTTATCGCCGTAAAAATATTATATGACGTCATTGTTTTAGCTTATATTTAAATTTTGGAAAAGGGAACGATGTAATAAAACAACCCCGTAAAAACAAAGTTTTTGACTATAAATCCCTTATATATGAGACATAATTAAAATTATTGATTATGTTCAAACGCGACAAACATTTATAGACTGACACCGATTGATATCCCTGGCCTTAAAACCGGGGGGGGGGAGGGACGGCAGGGGGTGTGGACATCAACGGGTGGCGTCAACGCGTGAACTGAATTGGCACGTGAAAGAAAAACAATAACAACAGTGAATTTGAATTACATATGTTATATAGAGATAAGCTAAAAATGCATTAATTTAATTCGTTCGATCGATCTGAAATTTTGATGCGATGCATTGTTAGGTGACACGAGTCTATGTGCCGAATTTCAGCTCGATGGCATCACGGGAAGTGGGTCATTTTTGACATTTGTTTTTCAGCCCGCACGCGAACGACAGAGATCACCACAGAGATGACGGCAAGATTTTGAAGTTAATATAAGGGATTTAAAAAGAGGATTTGAGGATTTAAAATTATAAAATACTTTGTGTACATTTCAGGAAGTTTAATATTTCGTATTTATTTACTATTTATCAAACAAGGTTAAGTTACTTGGTCTTTTGAAAATAAGTGGGCGCCTTAGGCGCCCTACAACCCCTATTAGTATTAATAATAATTTAATAATTAGTTAAACAAATTATTTTCTCATTTCCCTACAAATGTCATTTGTGTATCAAACTCAAGTTTCGCTATTCGGTATATGTCGTAAAAAGTCTTTTTAAATAAAAAATAAATAAATGTTTAACGTTATGTTTCTACGAGCAACAAAGCCCGTCCAAGGACGTTCTGCCACCGTTCGGTGGCATGTTGTTGTAACCCCCCCCCCAACAGCCGTCTCCACCGGCATACAAGTGCATCAAATCAAAAATACAATTCATTATAGTTAAAATAAATAACTCGTAAAAACAGAGCTTTTGACTATAAGTCCCAACGCGCATAACTCAAAATAAAGTCTTGGAAGAAATACTGCAACAAAAATAACTCGTTTTGAACGTCCGCGTAAATGTGTTCAATTTGATTGGCCGTAGGAGTCATATGTGTTTGAGGGACCAATCGCTATAGATGAACGGACAGAACATTTGTCTTTTATTATAGTTTCTATATTTCACCTTCCGAATTCACCTCTTTGTAGTGTCCCAGAGTACCTCCCGATGTACTGTCCCAGAGTACCTTCCGTTGTACTGTCCCAGAGTACCTCCCGATGTACTGTCCCAGAGTACCTTCCGTTGTACTGTCCCAGAGTACCTTCCGTTGTACTGTCCCAGAGTACCTTCCGTTGTACTGTCCCAGAGTACCTCCCATTGTACTGTCCCAGAGTACCTCCCGATGTACTGTCACAGAGTACCTTCCGTTGTACTGTCCCAGAGTACCTTCCGTTGTACTGTCCCAGAGTACCTCCCATTGTACTGTCCCAGAGTACCTCCCATTGTACTGTCCCAGAGTACCTCCCATTGTACTGTCCCAGAGTACCTCCCATTGTACTGTCCCAGAGAAACTTCCGTTGTACTGTCATAGATTACATCCCATTGTACTGTCCCAGAGTACCTCCCGTTGTACTGTCCCAGAGTACCTCCCGTTGTACTGTCCCAGAGTACCTCCCGTTGTACTGTCCCAGAGTACCTCCCGTTGTACTGTCCCAGAGTACCTCCCATTGTACTGTCCCAGAGTACCTCCCATTGTACTGTCCCAGAGTACCTCCCATTGTACTGTCCCAGAGTACCTCCCGTTGTACTGTCCTAGAGTACATCCCATTGTACTGTCCCAGAGTAACTCCCATTGTTCTGTCTCAGAGTACCTCCGATCAGCTCATTGAGTGAGTCTCCGTTACCCTAGATCTCCCAATGGAGCTTGTCTCTTAGACCTAGCACATGAACACTGTGATGACGTCAACTTTCATCTTGAAGTAACAAGCGATATCCTCCAACCAGGAACTGTCCGGCTTTGCTCCATAAATCACCAGCTTGTGTGAACTGCATGGGTATCAAACGGTTGGCCTTAGCCAGCATATCAAATCAAGACAGCGGTCCCTTATCTTGCTACACTGGGATCTATCTTTAAAAGATCTATGAAAACTATTGAAACTCTTTCTTGACGTTTAACCCCAACCTTAAGTTTATTATAATTTCTTTTTACTAACCTCGATTTTTTGGGTTACGTATTACCCCACCTTTACACTCCTTACCACACACACGTTCACCCCTCACTCTCTCCTCACTCACCCTCCCGTTATTTAATCACACGATTGAAATGATACCAGAATTGGGTCAACACTTGCTTTGTGTTGCAATTGGTCAAACTGTGAGGTAAAAGGTCAGAGGGAGCTTGGTCATACTGTGAGGTTCATGGTCATACTGTGAGGTTCATGGTCATACTGTGAGGTTCATGGTCATACTGTGAGGTCAAAGGTCCGATGGAGCTTGATCATACTGTGAGGTCAAAGGTCAGATGGAGCTTGATCATACTGTGAGGTCAAGCGGAGCTAAAACAGTCATTGGTCATGCTCTGAGAGTCATGCCATGGTCATACTGTGAGGGTCATGGTCATACTTGTGGGTCATGTCATAATGTGCGGGTCATGGTCATACTGTGAGGTTAAAGGTCAGATGGAGCTTGATCATACTTTGAGGTCAAGCGGAGCTAAAACAGTCATTGGTCATATTCTGGGAGTCATGGTCATACTGTGAGGTCAGGGGCAGCTTAGTCTTACAGTCATTTAGGGCTAAATAATTAAGACAATGCATGTTCTCTATTGCTGTAGTATTGTTATATAGACTGATTGTCATAAGAAACAATTTAGGTCTATTGTTATACAGACTGATTGTCATAAGAAACAATTTAGGTCTATTGTTATGCAGACTGATTGTCATAAGAAACAATTTAGGTCTATTGTTATACAGACTGATTGTCATAAGAAACAATTTAGGTCTATTGTTATACAGACTGATTGTCATAAACAATTTAGGTCTATTGTTATACAGACTGATTGTCATAAGAAACAATTTAGGTCTATTGTTATACAGACTTATTGTCATAAGATGCGATATAGGTATAATGGTATACAAAATACATATTATTATATAGACTGTCATAAGCTTCCATATATGCTTTTTTTTAAAAAATCGACTATTAGATTAAATCGACTATTAGATTAAATCGACTATTAGATTAAATCGACTATTAGATTAAATCGTTTGTTATTATTCACCTTGACAAACATATTATACAAGTTCAAGATACAATGGCTGTAATGAAAATATACAAAACAAAGTGAATGACCCACGGAAACACGCGTCTTGATTGATGCATTACATACATCTTGGATAACACGTCATAAAAAAGTGGCAAATTGTCCACCAGACGTGCTCCATCCTCAACCCTTCGCACAGGTCTACTCTCTAAACATTGCTGAGTTCTGATTCTTCTTTCCTGCTAACATGACGTGGCTACCAGCATCTACGTACACTTCCAGCCACTCTTATCATCTTAAGATTGTACGTGTGTACATACTCAATCCGAACTGTAGACCAGCCACAGCCACACATTATATTTGAACATACGACTTTCCCTGGCGTGTGGACTCTGCATTAAAAAGGGGGACACCCCACCCTTAAATTAGCCGCTTAACGTGTACTTATCTGTTGGTTATCCGTGTAACAACATGTGCTGTCACTGACAGCCTGTTTGCCCGCGGCCCGTCACTGAGTGATTCATTCAAGGGGCTCCACCCTCGCCCACGGTCTCGGGAATCCGCCACAGAAAGCACCGAGTCGTTTTCAAAACAATCTTTACAGTACTAACACGGCCAATATATTTCTGTGTTACTATTGGCTCTTTTCTTTTTAAACTATCGCTACCTAATGACTTAATCCAATGATTATTGAGCACGACATTCATGGTAACCTTTTCATAAAATGTGTATTACCTCACATTACAACCCCATGGAAAAAGTGTTCTTTATCATATCGTAGTGTTTCGTGATTCTTAAAGTGGGCGCTATCGCCCCCTTGTGGGCGCTACCGCCCCCTTGTGGGCGCTTATGCGATCCAGGGGGCGGTGAAGGCCACGGGTCAATTTGGGGGGCGGTGAATAACTGTAAGGGGGCGGTGAAGGCATAAAAAAAGGAAGAGAAGATTTAGAAAAATATGATTTACATATTCTGCTCACAAGGTTCTATTTTTCAGTTTAAAAAACGTTTTGGACATTGGTTTGGTTACCGCATTTGCATTTAGTTGTTTTTTTTTAAAAATATGTGCAATTGCGCACTTCCAGACTGCAAGAACATTTGAAATAAAATTAACGGGGATAAAAAAAATAAGGATTTATATAATTTTCAAACAATAAAATAAAAATTTATCAAACAACTAACTTTGACTAAACTCTTTTCAACAGCAACCACACAAGATGGCAATCGCTTGCTAGCTTCTTACAATATTTCGTTATTGATTGCCAAATCGGGTATATCTCATACTATTGGTAAAGAACAAATTATACCGGCTATAAGTGAATTAATACGGACTGTGGTCAATGTTCCCTCTAAGGTTCGTTGGACCATGTTCAAAGTAAAAAAATCGTGTGCAATGTTGCACAATATCCATTTTAAGTGCAGTATTTTTACAAAATTTGCTGCGCGGTAATTCAAAACTGCTGCGCGGCGTCTGTCAGACATCTGCGCGGCCGCGCAGCTTAAAGGGAACATTGACTGTGGTACATAAGCAAGCATCTGATATTATTTTAAAAAAAAATTCTTTTAGCAATAAATACAGTTCAAATCAGAACTGATGAAAAGGCTCAAGGTGTGGAAGATACATTGTGTAGCTATTTAAAACATCTCTGTTTTCTATTCAACTTAAAGAGTCAACTTTGCCAGGAAATGAAGCTTTACTTTTTCCATACTTTCGGTTCACAAAGGAAGAACACATTTGCTAAGAACTATTATGTGATAAATATTTGCAAACTTATTCCAAAAAGTAGCTACAAATAATGAATTTAGTTTCAAGTTCAAACGCTGCTATTAACAATTCTGGCTGGAAAAGGAGATCCTGAAGTATGGGCTGTAATTTAAAATTTCGTAATTACATTTCCTTCATCATATTTATTGGAAAGTAGATTCAGTGCGGTAACTAATTTTTTTTTAAAAAATGCAAATAGTCAATCGCAGTTACTTAAGATAACTGCTGACGAAAATAAAGCCGAGGATTTCTAAATTGGTAGCAGCAAACCAGGTTCATCATCTCATTTATATGATTTCGAATTTGTGTGTGTGTGTTGAACTATTCTTGAATTGTGGAACCAGGTTACTGGTTATTATTCGCATGAATGTATTCAAATTGCAGTCAGTCAACATCGATCTGTTCTTAGACTTATTTATTTTCATACAAGAAAAAGCTTACTAAAACAACAACCTCAAGCAGAAAAACTAACTTGAACTTCTCCTTCAGGTCGTAATCTGCTTATAGGTTAAGCAGTTCAAACAGTATATCCTCTGGGGCTTAATAAGCTTCTGCACTAAATTGCGAACTAAGGATATTGAAGAGTGGTTCCAGGTTCTTGTCGTCTTGGAACCTCCTTTCAAATTCCATAGCAAAGGCATCCAACTGAGCCTTGCACTTGTCAGCCATTTTACAAGAAACGGTTTTCTGTTTTAGCAAAGGGAAATGGCAAAACCTGTTTTTACCTGCTTGCCTGGAGATCAGGGAGAGTTTTGTCTGAAATGATTTAACATACACATACATTTCATGTGCAAACAAGCCATTGACCTGAAGTTTGACATTCAGTTCATTCAAATTTTCCTTAATGTTAATGGCAAACATGAAGTCTGACTTCCACCTTCATTAACTATGGAAGTAAAAAAATCACAAACAAAACCCTTCATCTCCAGCAACATAACTATTTCTTCCATGAGATCTCATACTCGCCTCAATAACTTGCACAGGCTCAGCCAGCGGACACTGCCATGGTAGATAATATAATATTCAAATCTTCAAACAGTGCTTTTAACACCTTTAAGTTCCCTGGCTTTTACAAAGTTTATCATACTAACAACTGCTTGAAATTCAACACAGCCTTACACATACTTTCCTGATAGTTGACACAGTGGAGAGGTAAGAGTGTGTGGTCAGGCTGATATTCTTTAATTTTATTGTTCAGTTAAAGATCGGTTATTACATCTTGTTCCACACCAACCCAGTTATGTCAACACAGTTCTCTACAGTATTGATTAAATCCTGGCCTGTAGTTGTGTCTTTGAGTGACCCAACACAGAGTAATTCTTCTACAAGCTCGAAACGAGGATGTATTCCCCGTATAAATACCAACAATTGTGATGTTCCTATACATTGGTACTTTAATCCAATGCGAGAGTACCAAGAAAGTCTTTGCTTGCATCTCGAAGTTGGTGCATCAAATTATCACTTTTTTTCCAAAACGTCTGACTAAAGTTTCCTTGATAAAGAAATGGTGTCAAATTATGTTTTCTGTTCTGGAAACATAACGCTTGCAGCATATGTCAAGCATTTCTTGATTTTATGGGATATCTCCAAACTGGCTTTGGTTGCAGCATCTTTTATTTAAGACTTTTGTTGAAAACATTTTGCTGCTACTTTAAATTATTAACAAACTTCTTGTATTTCCTTTCTCTCTCTTGGTTCGTTAAATTGTGCCCGAAACACAAATGTTTTGTTTGGTGGTATCTTTTTAAGTCGCACTCTAATATTAAAGACCCTCACACACTCACGGCAGAGCAAGAAGGCTGCTTTTCTCCCAACGCTCGTTAAGCAATATTTAACAATTAATTCGTCATTTAAAAAAGACATTCGTCCTCAATCTTACTTTCTTTGGTAGCACTCATTGTTAAATCAACGTCTATTTGCTTTTAAATCACCAATTTTCGAATCCGTTCGAAATGTAAATCGTAAACAAAAGCCAATTCCGGTTGAGATGAAATGTAGTTTCGAACAGGTATGTTAACATTTAATGACTAATGATTCTGAAGCCATAAAACCGATTATATATATCTAGATTCGAATAAAATGCTGGGAATAAAATTTCAAATATATATCAAAAATTCTAAGCAAAGAAAATTAACATGACACAAGATCGCCACATGTTTATGCCTAAGGGCCGCATAATATACTCTGACTAGCCGCATGTGGCCCACGGATCGTAGTTTGCCTATCCCTGTGTTAGAAGTTTAAAAAAAAATATTCGGTGGGCGTTGAGTAATATTTTTACTGGAAAGTGGGCGGTAGGCCAAAAAAGTTTGAGAACCACTAGAGTAATGTTTGAAGATGGCCATGGCATTTAATTAATTGAATGAATACCAATGGTAAACTATGGTTTTAATATTAATATCCATAGTTAATTAATGGTATTTAATTGATGGAAGGTAAACCAGTGGTAACTATTGCATTAGTATTTGATTGATGAAAATTACCCATGGTTAAGCATGTTATTTAATTAAAGAAGATTATATCCATCGTTAACCATGGTATGATAGACTGGTATATGCCGTTAACTTGTGTGAGTTGTCTTTGGTGAGGCGAAGTTTGAGTTGGTTTCATTGCCCGTTAAAAGGAATAGGAATATGATGCAACCCGCTACGGTGGGCGAAGGTCAGCTCTATACGGACATACAAGCAACTACAGTGGGCGAAGGTCAGCTGTATACAGACTTACAAACAACTACAGTGGGCGAAGGTCAGCTCTATACGGACTTACAAACAACTACAATGGGCGAAGGTCAGCTCTATATGGACTTACAAACAACTACAGTGGGCGAAGCTCAGCTCTATACGGACGTACAAACAACTCCAGTGGGCGAAGGTCAGCTCTATACGGACTTACAAACAACTACAGTGGGCGAAGGTCAGCTCTATACCGACTTACAAAAAACTACAATGGGCGAAGGTCAGCTCTATACCGACTTACAAACAACTACAATGGGCGAAGGTCAGCTCTATACCGACTTACAAACAAATACAGAAATACAGTGGGCGAAGGTCAGCTCTATACCGACTTACAAACAACTACAATGGGCGAAGGTCAGCTCTATACGGACTTACAAACAACTACAGTGGGCGAAGGTAAGCTCTATACGGATTACAAACAACGCGGAAAAGAAGAGCTAAACAAAACACGATTCTTAACACTGGCATTTGCAGGTTAAATTTAAAGGTCCATTCATGTACATAGTCGATTAGGTATATTTTGAGAACCGCAAGTGTTTATTGTGTATGAGAGAGATTAGATCCTGTGTATGGCCATATAGGGAGCTAGTTCCCCCCTTAGTTAGAGGTCATAGAGGTCAGGTGGAGCCCCACTTTAGTGATGTTCCTTCGGCTGACATCAATCAGCATTTTTAGTTGGTGTTGAGGGGCTGCAGGGGGAGAATAGTGCACAGTGATTCTTGAACCGTTGTTTGTTACCGTCACGGTCGACTGGTGACACCACGGCTCGTGGACACTTGTAGTTGTAGTGTACAGTGGTTCTCGAACCATTGTTTGTTACGGTTGACTGGTGATACCATGGGTGTGTGGGGCGTCCATGGGTGTGTGGGGTGTCCATGGGTGTGTGGGGAGTCCATGGGTGTGTGGGGCGTACATGATTGTGTGGGGTGTCCATGGGTGTGTGGGGCGTACATGATTGTGTGGGGCGTACATGATTGTGTGGGGCGTACATGATTGTGTGTGGTGTCCATGGGTGTGTGGGGCGTCCATGGGTGTGTGGGGCCTCCATGGGTGTGTGGGGCCTCCATGGGTGTGTGGGGCCTCCATGGGTGTGTGGGGCCTCCATGGGTGTGTGGGGCGTCCATGGGTGTGTGGGGCGTCCATGGGTGTGTGGGGCCTCCATGGGTGTGTGGGGCGTCCATGGGTGTGTGGGGCGTCCATGGTTGTGTGGGTTGTCCATGGTTGTGTGGGGCTCCATGGGTGTGTGACGTGAATGAGTTCGAGATCTCCCCACAATTCAAACCATTTTCTCACCAGGTTGTTAGACATAATTTCCATAAGTTGGTTCGTGTACCCTGTATGTAGGACTTACTCTATAAACTCAGCTTTACTTGCTGGTAGATACCTACCTTATATGATAGGCTCGTGTACACCTGTATGTAGAACTTACTCTATAAACTCAGCTTTACTTGCTGGTAGATACCAGCCTTCCATGATAGGTTCGTGTACACCTGTATCCTTATATGATAGGTTCGTGTACACCTGTATCCTTATATGATAGGTTCGTGTACACCTGTATCCTTATATGATAGGTTCGTGTACACCTGTATGTAGAACTTACTCTATAAACTCAGCTTTACTTGCTGGTAGATACCTACCTTATATGATAGGCTCGTGTACACCGGTATGTAGAACTTACTCTATAAACTCAGCTTTACTTGCTGGTAGATACCAGCCTTATATGATAGGCTCGTGTACACCGGTATGTAGAACTTACTCTATAAACTCCTCTATATTAAAAAAACACAACTATTTTAATGTATAAAAATAAAAAGGGAGAGTGAATACCAAGGTAATATCTCCTAATAGAGCATGCTTAGAGAATCGCCGCAAACAAAGTGATGCGCTGGTAGTTGCTCGTTGGTCCACGCAGTCAGAGCGCTGGTAGTTGCTCGTTGGTCCACGCAGTCAGATATCAACAAATACATCGACATCTAGCATTGTTGATAATGGTGGGTGACTTGGTGTGAAGTCATCAGTCTTCGTATGTCATTAACTGGCAAGATGATGTCTATATTATTTCACTGATATGCCAGAAAAAAATCACACCGAGATTTTTGGGGCCCGAGGACCTTGGTAATAGCAGGTTCTTGTTGTTCTGAGTTTGAGAACCTTGGCAATAGCAGGATCTTGTTGTCTGAGTTTGAGAACCTTGGCAATAGCAGCATCTAGTTGTCTGAGTTTGAGAACCTTGGTAATAGCAGAGGATCTCGTTGTCCGAGTTTGAGAACCTTGGCAATAGCAGGATCTTTTTGTCTGAGTTTGAGAACCTTGTCAATAGCAGGATCTTGTTGTCTAGAGTTTGAGAACCTTGGCAATAGCAGATGATCTCGTTCATTTAAAATGATGATTGCTTTGTGCATCTCATTATATATTGAATTCGTTTCAGTTAACATGTCACAACACAAAGTTTGCCAATCAAGAGTGTGTTTGTGTGTGTGTGTGTGTGTGTGTGTGCCATTGAACGAATGCCCCAGTTCTGAAGGTGTAATGAACGGTTGATCGCACCTTGGGTGACAGATCAGGGGAAACAGCTTGGGGGAAATTGCGTTGCACAGAAGTACATTTATCGACTGTTGCGACGTAACGTAGAACAGATGTATTGAGGGTGAGACCTCCTCCTATTCAACGTAGAACAGATGTATTGAGGGTGAGACCTCCTCCTATTCAACGTAGAACAGATGTATTGAGGGTGAGACCTCCTCCTATTCAACGTAGAACAGATGTATTGAGGGTGAGACCTCCTCCTATTCAACGTAGAACAGATGTATGGAGGGTGAGACCTCCTCCTATTCAATGTAGAACAGATGTATTGAGGGTGAGACCTCCTCCTATTCAATGTAGAACAGATGTATTGAGGGTGAGACCTCCTCCTATTCAATGTAGAACAGATGTATTGAGGGTGAGACCTCCTCCTATTCAACGTAGAACAGATGTATTGAGGGTTATTGGTTTGATGAGAGCCTCCTATCACGACAATCTCATTTATGTGTTACATGTATATATTTGATGGCCAGACCAGGCGTATTTTATTATAAATACAATTTATGTGTATAGCAGGGCCAAGAGAGTCGGGCAGTGAGAAATGACTGGGTTAAAGGGTCGGGCCCTGTCTGTTATCATCTGCACCACTAGAAATCACTATTATATTACAGTTGTTTGCCACCTGATTGGCCAGTTAGTCTGGGGGCAGGGAAATAGCTTCACGTTGGCCATTACTCCAGTCTTCTCATTCAGTCTGCCTTGTGTTATGTCTGCCTTGTGTTTTGGCGGCCATGTTATGTCTGCCTTGTGTTTTGGCTGCCTTGTCTTGTGTTATGGCTGTCTTGTGTTATGGCTGTCTTGTGTTATGGCTGTCTTGTGTTATGGCTGTCTTGTGTTATGGCTAAATGGGTGAGGAGTAAACTAAACCAGATCTACTCTCCATCAGATGTGTCACAGAAGCTCATGTTGCTATTTAAATATTGTTGATGATTGCACCAACATTGCACTTATTGAAACTGATAAGTGAACTCGCATGTCTCAAAAGTAAATTTGTCTTTCTCTGTCCAAAAGTTGCTAATTTTTTTTGGGTGATCTCTCTTTTCTGAGCAAATAGATACAATTAATAATGATCTCAGTTTGAAAGATATTTTAATTTTGAAGTCCCTGAAGTTTAGCATCAATAATAGTTTCATCTATTCAAAACAGCATTTCTCATCTCTTGGATTCAATATTTTTTATATTTTTGTTGGCCTCCCTAGTTTTTTAAAGAACTGCTAGTAGGCTTTAGTATTGATTTCATGAAGCATATTTTGTTTTCTTTAGATGGATTGAAGCTTGCATCAATGAAGAGTTACCCCCCACCACTGAGCTAGAAGAAGGCTTACGGAATGGTGTCTTCCTTGGTAAACTGGCCCACTTCTTTGCTCCCAACGTGGCCCCCCCTTAAGAAGATCTATGACAAAGAGCAAACCAGATATAAGGTGCTTAAATGTTTTGGGAAATTTTAAAAAATGATTTCAGGTGAAGGTGTAAAAATACCTGTCTGAATTATTTAGATTATATAGGATGAGTTGTTAGTGCTAATAAATACAATAAATTAAAAAATGATTTCACACAAAAAGTTAGTATTTGTTATCAAGATTCCATGTCACGAATGGAGTTTTAATAAGTGTACACGTTTATTAAAATATATTTGTAGCTTTCTTTATTTGATATATTTAGCTCTTTCCCTGCCAGGGGGGGGGGTTCAGGGGGTTTTGCACGTTCGTGCCAGACCATTTATTTAGTTTTATATTTTTTTAAGGATGATATTAACTATAGTAGAATTTTAAATAAATTTCTAATGCAACATAGATGTATCTTATATCAAAATGAAGGAAATTGAATAGAAAATACAATTATGTAGAAGCAGATACAATATTATCAAACAAAAAATAATTTTACACGTACATGTAATTATAATTTTTGGTGATTAATTTTTGAGTGTTAAATTTTCTTTGTTAAAAATCTGAACTTACCAGACTAAAAAAAGTCTGTATAGCTGTAACACTTTTCTCCTTTAATTATCACAATATAATTTCCATTTATGGCGTGGCCATGTCTTTGTTTACAAAATAAATCAAAACAAGTTGCTACTTTTACACTACTGAAATGTAAACACGTTATTTCTAAACAGAAAGGAAGTAGAAAAGAGTTTCATTACTAAACTTAAAAAGTCTAATGGGACACTCTAAGCAACAAAATAAACTCCAAAACTCAATTCGCCAATATATCAGCGATTGGCACAAGCTTGACCAGGCGAGATCGCCGATATATCGGCGATTGGCAGGGAAAGAGTTTAATAAATTGTATGATCTTTTGACAAGGGATTTTTTCCACAATAAAACACAAGGCGGGCTGGAAATATTAAATTAAAAAAAATTATATTTAAACATTGAAAAAGTTTTTTTTTAAATTTGGAGCTACATAGAGACTAAATAATTTAATGGCATTGTCAGTTAAATCTTTCATATCATTTCCTGTCTCCAGAGTCGAGGTCTGCATTTCCGCCACACAGATAACATCAATCATTGGCTCAAAGCCATGGAGGAAATCGGTTTACCATCAGTAAGCATGGGCAGGTCACACTGTTTACAGCTGTACTGACTTTCAAGTGCAGCAGAAACAACTTTTCAAGTGCTAGATTTAACATTCAACATGCTTTTTCCAGTCACTACACCCAGATAGAGTGCATTTCCCACAATTATCTATGACCTTACTATTGATGATTAAATGCTTGGTTTATAACACACTTGAGTCATTGATAAATGGAGTACAGCAATTAGTCATTGATGAGATCAAATTGATGATTTATGTCTTAACATAATTACACCTACAAGCATATTGCACCAAAATTACAGCCAACATATTAACATCCTTATGTCAAATAAAACATCCTTGAGATATTGTTTCTTCTTTTCTAGATATTTTACCCAGAAACGACAGATATCTATGATAGAAAGAACATGCCCCGGGCTGTCTACTGTGTCCATGCCTTAAGGTAAATTTAATGGTGGGAATCTCTGTAAAAGTTCGTCTAACAAAAAAATAAATAAATAAATGTTTGATTCAAACACATGTTCACTCTCTAATATCTTGTCTTTTTACAATCATTCAATATGTACACAGACAATAACAGGCAGATTCGTTTGTTTTCTTTCACCAGTTTATTCTTGTTTAAGCTGGGCCTTGCTCCACAAATACAAGATTTATATGGCAAAATCAAATTCACAGGTATGGTAGTTGTTCTCTGCACATTTCCTTGCTGTTTATATTTGAAATAAAAAAAGTTATTTGTGATGGAATATTGTTGAAATAATAGTTAATGTAATACTAATAGTATTTCTTACGGTCTAATATAAATACTGTATGTACTCGTTCTAAAGCCGACCTTTTTTTGGACAAAATCTAGGTGGAAAAGTTGGGGGTCGGCTTACGAGCGGGTCATAGGTGATTTCTGCATGTACATTGAATATCGGTGTTGTTATTGTAGATCATCAAGGTCCTTGTCTACATTCTACAATATTCGACTGCTCTACCAGAAGCTATAAAATATAATTAAACATCTGCACATAACTTATTTAATAATTTGATTTATTTTTGTAAATGTTTTAATAAATTGTTTTACAAATTTTGTTTTCAACAATGTATTTAATTTAATGCACTTTTGCCACTGTTTACCAAAGAAATATAAAATTAAAAAATGCCGGGAACTCTTGCCTAACAAAGAGCACAATTACAAAGATGGGTAGTACAAAGTAAACAATCATAATGACCGATTTAGCTTGTAGTTTAAAAAAAAATGTGTGCCATTTCGTTTACGCTGTCCTATTATATTTTAGGGCCGGCTTACGAGAGGGTTACACACTTTTAATACTTTTCTCTTCCAAAAGAGGGGGTGGGGTCGACTTATGAACGAGTGGGCTATAGAACGAGTATGTACATTATGTATTATGATATTAATGAGAGGTATTTTTCCATTTTTCAGAAGAAGAAATCAGTGCAATGAGAAAAGAGCTTGAAAAATATGGCATCCAGATGCCAGCTTTTAGCAAGATTGGCGGCATCCTAGCCAACGAAGTAAGTCCCTGGACTACCTCCACAACTTGATCCTAAAGCAAAGTTTGATAATAGTATTACATGTGGAACAAAGTGTATGTTAACCTTGAAGATGGGGGAGAGATTAGTTAAATGTGGAACAAAGTGTATGTTAACCTTGAAGATGGGGCAGTGTTCAATAGCATTTTTCCTACTCTAAAACCAAACCTAAAATTCAAAGTTCAACAGTCTTATCATACTTAAGATGTATGCAAGCCATTATGGGAGACAAATAATAGTAGGTCTGCATATAATTTATATATTAATTCAATCTATATTTTAAAATGTATTTTCAGTTGACCGTTGACGATGCTGCATGTAAGTAAATGATATTATTATTATAGATTAAATGTTTTCAGAATATCTTCTATATTGTCCACCGAGTACATGAATTTTCAATTTTTTATTCTTCAAAGTTTAACGGAATGTCCAAATGAAACATGGTAATGAAATCGTAATTATTAAACCAATTAGTCCTGAAGATTCCATCAGCTTCAAAGCCAACTGTTTAAAAATGATGTGCGTCCCCAGTGCATGCTGCGATCATTGCCATAAATGAAGCCATTGACCAGCAGATAGCAGCAGATACATACACAGCCCTACAGAATCCATCAGCCATGTTGATTCATCTGGATGCTTCAAGTCAGGAGGAATACCAACAAACCCTTTACGCAGCCAAAAATGTCAAAGCTGAGAATGCAAGAAATAAGGTAATGTTTTAGTATTTTGTGGGGAAATCAAAAGTAATAGTTGGCATAATGGAAATATTGTGAACTCGAGAATTTTTTAAATTGGAGTTGATCTCACCATTGAGAGAGGGGAAAGGTGATATCTGATCTGACCATTGAGAGAGGGGAAAGGTGATATCTGATCTGACCATTGAGAGAGGGGAAAGGTGATATCTGATCTGACCATTGAGAGAGGGGAAAGGTGATATCTGATCTGACCATTGAGAGAGGGGAAAGGTGATATCTGATCTCACCATTGAGAGAGGGGAAAGGTGATATCTGATCTCACCATTGAGAGAGGGGAAAGGTGATATCTGATCTCACCATTGAGAGGGAAAGGTGATATCTCACCATTGAGAGAGGGGAAAGGTGATATCTTTTTGTATTTTCTTCTTCAAATGTGTAACCCTCCATTGGCAGATTTATTTTCATTTTCTTTCACTGTTTGGGCAAGAATTCTTAGAATTTTTTTTCCACAATTATGTTTTTGTTAGTAAAACAATCTTATCTAGTGTTAATGAACAGTTTTAATGAGCAAACAAAACAACATTTAATCTAAATGTATCATATCATACCTGAGGCATCTAAGGTTTATCCAAAAATGATAAGAAATATTTAAAATTATAAATTTTTACTTTTGCAAATTTTCAGACTTATACTCCGTAAGCACACACTATTACAAGAACCATAAATCACAATCGCTTTCTTCCCAGTCGCAGAGATCAAAAGTAATACTACTGTCACCGCTAATCTAGTTCAAAATTTATTTCTTAACCTCAGTAGACTATAAATAAAATTCTATGCCTGACTATCACTTGATAATCCATCACAACCATTTTACAACAATATTTAGTTTACAAATTAGAAAATGCAAACCACAGCCATGAATAACTGTTGGAAGAAAAAAAGCTTAGATTATCGCAAATTTGATAAAACTGGTATTTTGTAGGCAAAACAATTCCTGCTTTTAAAATCATCCACTTTATAGATCTCTTGATGCTGTTTCTGGTAGAGTTTAGGAACACATAAGTCTAAGGTTCAGTTTTCAAATGTCATCTAGGGTTTGGGAAAACATAAGTCTAAGGTTTGGTTCTCAAAGCTCAGTTTTCAAATGTCATCTAGGGTTTGGGAAAACATAAGGCTAAGTTTCAGTTTTCAAATGTCATCTAGGGTTTGGGAACACCTAAGTCTAAGGTTCAGTTCTCAAATGAAGAGCTCAAGGGAAGAAACGGCTATGTCACATTTTTGTAGTTTTGAGTTATTCAAGTTTTAAAGTTCAAAAGTATATTTCTTATAAATTAACTAAATAGATTTGAATTTTTAATTGGGTTAGAGACATAATTTTTTCATAAAACCTCATTCAGAACATTCTATTTATGACCATCTATCAGATAAAGGGTGTAACTAAAAAATTTAAAAAATGTCACTTAGCCGTTTTTTCCCTTGTGGTCTTCAAATGTCATCTAGGGTTTAGGAACACATAAGTCTAAGGTTCAGTTCTCAAAGCTCAGTTTTCAAATGTCATCCGTTGTGTTTTATTCAGAAGTGACAGTACACAATAATTTGATTAGCCTTTGAATATTAATTATTAACGGAACATTTGAACAACTCTTTAGAGCATTGATCCTGAGAGAACATTTGAACACGATGTCTATGATGAGTTGCTTACACAAGCAGAGATACAAGGAAATATCAGCAAAGTCAATAGTGAGTAGAATTTAATATGCCATCTGGCACACGTAGTTAAAAAAATTATTTATAAAATTAATGTTTTCAGCAATTTTTTTATACATGGCATCAATAAATGAAAATTAGATTTCGTGAAAATATGCCAACAGTCACTCTGAAATTGATGTTAAAGAAAATAAGGACAACACATTTATTTATTATATTTTTTTTTATCAATATTGAAATCTCAAATTATATAACAGGAAATAGAGACAAATATTGTAAATGTTCTTTTTAAGTCTTAAGACATAGTGTCATAAATAGTATTCTTTTTTTACGTCAAACAAGTATGTTTTAACTTATTGCTTGTGTGTGTATTAATTGTTGATGTTATTATTCTCTATGTTCGACCTGATTGCCCCATCTAGCAAACACAGCATTGAGTAAGATACATGCTGCCCTGGTGACTGGGGATAAAGCTGCGCTACTGGCCGCCCTGCAGGCTCCTGCATTGGGGCTCAAGAACGTGAAGTCAGAAAACATCAATTTCTATGTTGAAAAACTTTTACAGCTACGGCAAGACAAGTCAGAGGTGACTTTAAATAACAGATATTTTAAAGTGGTCAGGAAGGGGGTGAAAAGGTGTTGCTACATTAAACTGTTCAATTTCACTAAGTAGCCTTAAAAATAAGCATGCTTTCTTTAATATCTATCCACATCTTTTCAATTCCTTATTGACCTTTGACCTTTCTTTGACCAGGGTGTGGAAGCTGACACTGCTCTGAGTAAAGATGAAATACAAAACGCTGTGAATGAAGCCAATCTTGATGCCGATGTAGAGTATCAGAGTATGTCAAATAAATCAAGTTTTTTTATGGCTGGAAATATACCCCAATCTTTACATCAAATACAATAAAATGATTTACCTTAATCTTAAAATTGATGTAGAAATAAACATTTTAAATGATTCCCTTTTAAATTGTATATCCCTTAACAACCTTACATTGTTATGTTGAAAAAAAATCTTGCTCTTGATTTGGTTAAGTTCTTAGTAAGTACAGTCGAAACCGCTTATGTCGACGGCGTTGGGGTATGAAAAATGGCGTCGACATAACCGATGATCGAGATAAGGGAAAATCAATATGGCGGCAAAATATTAACATGTGCTTGAAATTTCTTTATGTACATGATTAATTAAATAGCGTTAATTAGTGATGGGATGATTTATCGGAATCGTATCGGAACCCTAATATTTCTTCACTCTTTCCTAAGTCTAAGGTTGTAATTAATGTAATGACGGTTCGTTTTTAAGGACCGTTTAAAATTTAAATATAACTATAACCATGGTTCCCACTCAGGAAAACGGGAAAAAGTCGGGAATTCTTAAAAATAAATTCTCGGCCTTGAAAGTCGGGAAAAGTTATGACTAATCGGGAATTTATATATATATGTATACATATATATACACATGTATCTATATTTATGCCGAAGTAAAGGACTTTGATTACGTCTCTGTCATGTTTCGATTCCATTTATTTAATGAAAAATAAGTTACCAGTTTATAATTGTCTGCGCATGCGCTAAAAGGTTAAAGTTTACGCTTCGCCGTGTCACAGTCGCGTTTGCGTCAGCGAATTTAAAATACAAATAACAAATCAATATGGTTATTTTAAGTTTAATGCTTTTGATGTATATATATTTATGCCGAAGTAAAGGACTTTGATAACGTCTCTGTCATGTTTCGATTCCATTTAATAATTTTAAAAAAAGTTACCAGTTTATAATTGTCTGCGCATGCGTTAAAAGGTCAAAGTTTTCGCCTCGCGTCGTCCCATGGCGCGTGTCACAGCCGATCGCGTTTGCAATGCCCGTCGAATCAGCAAATAAAAAAAAATAAACATATCAATATGGTAATTTTAAGTTTAATGCTTTTGACGTGCAGGATATCTGTTACTATCAGAACGCTCTCGAATTTCCTCAGTCAATCAAACTTGTAATATAAATAAAACTATTGTGGCCTTGACCGTTGATCACAGCACGCTGTGGGCTGTGTGTACTGACACAGTACTGTGTTAATCAGTTTCATCGTCACGCGCGTGTTAGTGTCACAGTCACTTATCTTACTGGTAACAAAGCAACAACAACAAACTTTTAAAAGAATAATAATTTATTAATTTTTTTATTTAATTATATAAAAACCACCGTCGATTCTCGATACAAACCTTTATTTTCAACCGACGAAAATCGAGTTAAGTTGCAAATTTGGCCCTCTTTTGTGCTCGAGATACTAGGTTTCGGCGACATAAAAGAATCGACATTACCGATGAGAAAATGCTAAGACAAAGAGAGAATTTGGCGGTTCCAATAAAAAACGTCGACATAATAGGGTGGTCGATATAACCGAGCTCGAGATAAGTGGGTTCGACTGTATTATAATTTATATTGAATTTTATTTTGGAATACATGTTTATTAAATAATTATTTATTATTGTAAACTCATATAAGTTAGTTTTTATATGGTTTACAAATGTTTAATTGAGCATATTTATGTTATACATTAAGTTTTTAGATTTACCTGTAAATTTGTCAACAGAGGCCCAGACTGTCATTTTGGTCAATAAGGCATTGACCAACAAGGATTGTGATCTGTTAATGAAAGCCCTTCAGAATCCTGCAGTGAAACTGACCAATGTTGACCCCATTGCAGCTGAGTTGTACCAGGAGGAACTGGGGAATATGAAGGAGGAAAAAGGAAGTGACCTTGAGTTTGAAGAGCTTGACCCCGCACTTCAAGGTTAACATTTTTTAAAGTAATTGGGAGCATGCCACTCAATATTTCTGAAATTTGAAAGGCACCACAGATTAGCTTCAAAATATTATTGATGTTAGAAGTGGTCCCCAAGCCCGGGCCGTGGAAAAACCGGTACCGGTCCGCGGAACAATGGGTACCGGTCCGCGGAACAAAGGGTACCGGTTCGCGGAACAAAGGGTACCAGGCCGCCCGAGAAACGTGCAATTATTTCCATTTTATTTACTGTTGTGTATTTCTCTTGAAATCGCACGACTTTCCAAAGACAAATACCCAGATATTTCGAAATTTAAATTAAAAAAACGAGAACACAAAGGTCAGAAGAAACTTCTACGGGCCACCACATAAATAAATGTGAATGTCACCAGAGCATCATATTTGATGGCTAATTGTCACGCTAAGGCTAAAAAGCCATTCACAATTGGTGAAGAATTAATCTTGCTCTCCACTAAAGACATTTGCAGTGAACCTCTTTGAGAGACTGCTAGTAAATAGCTCATTTGCCTTTGTCGGCTAGCATTATGACTAGGCATATGGAGGAAATAGCTGAAGACATTGAGACAAGATTGAGAATTAATACATCATCGTGGTATGCACTCTAGATATCCACAAAACGCAATAGCTTGTTTATGTGCGGAATCTTTAGCTGCAGGATGTTTATGAGGATTTACTATGTACAATATCTTTGCCAACCAACATCACATTAGTAGAACTGTTCAAGTCACTTGATGATTATATATTTTGTTAAAGTCATTGACCACATCAAGACACAAGCCCTTAACTCGTGCCTGTTTAAGGAGCTTTTATGGGGGGATGGACGCAGACCACATGTCTTCTCTTGTACACAGAGCGCTACTTCCGAACAAAAAAAGAACCACAAAATCGTAAGGGACGGATCCATTGTCCCATTTCTCAAGAAACTAGGCAAATCTAGCATGTCTGTGCAAGAATCTAACATGTCTGTGCAAGAATCTAGCATGTCTGTGCAAGAATCTAGCATGTCTGTGCAAGAATCTAGCATGTCTGCAAGAATCTAGCATGTCTGTGCAAGAATCTAGCATGTCTGTGCAAGAATCTAGCATGTCTGTGCAAGAATCTAGCATGTCTGTGCAAGAATCTAGCATGTCTGTACAAGAATCTAGCATGTCTGTGCAAGAAAAAGATCAGCCGCCAGATATTGCAAATGACGATGGCCTTCAAACTTCTTTGGAGACAACTCTACAGTTGTTCTGGACTAATGTCATGGCTAAAAATCTTGAGTTTAAGCAGCTCACCTCTGATGTCATTGCCCCTATGACCACAGATGGAACCGTATCAGTGATTTAGCGTTCTGAGTTAAAAATTAATGTTAAATCCCTTTATATTCATTTTATGGCGTAGGCTAGCTGAATTTTATTTTTAAGACATTTTGAATACAATCAAATTAAAATGATTAAATCAAAACAGTTTAGAATTTAAATAATCAACATCTGATATCCCCCCCCCCACACACACACACACATACACACGCACAGCCCTCAGTGAGCCGCAGCAAAATTATGAAATGATTACTGGGCTGCTGCAATAAAAAGGTTGGGGACCACTGGTCTATAGGGCCCCAAGTAGATGTAAATTAGCATTTATTCATTGTCTTTATGGCTCACAATTTGCCATATATCTGATTATATTTGATATTTATATATATGGCTCACAATTTGCCAATATATCTGATTATATTTGATATTTATATATATGGCTCACAATTTGCCAATATATCTGATTATATTTTATATTTATATATTTTTTTTAAAGATCACTTATATATTTTGCTTTATATACAATGAGGCATTCATCTGTGTATGCGAGATATTTTTTAGAGATTAAAAATATAAAATTAAAAAATAAAGTGTAACAATCTATGTGAGTTTTTAAACATGCCATTTTAAGCTTTTTAATTAGATTTAACACATGACTGCTCGATGCTGAACAATTAGATTAGTGACCAGTAGGGCTGTCAATTTTGTTGAAAAAAGCTGCCCGGGTAACCCGTGAAAATTTCGAACGGGTACCTGGGTTACCCGTTCTAAAAGTCGCATAATTTTCCCCGTCATGACCGCTATACAATGCAACCTAGCCACCATCCATGCACCTCATTTCACACAGTAGTAGTAGCCAACGGCTTGCTTTCAGTAACATGCTATTACTAATGCACTACAATTAACTATAATGCACTAAAAACTTGCATTCAATTCCTGCTGTAAATGTATTCGTCATACTCATAAACTAAAACTACAGTAAACTAAACATGCAAAGAAAAATGTCAACGGCAATGACGTAACGTTCAGTGTCATACCTTTAATGTTAATATCCACTTGGCGTCGGTAGTCGATGCTAAGGGCGATGAAGGACGCAATACTGCGGTAAATCTCAAGTGATCGTGCTTTGGTCAGTGGCACTGCTTTTGTTGACCCCAAAAAATTTCTGACATTGGGTGGATCGGCGATTTGTTTATCAATATCAATTTTATGAATAGCGTTCAGATGGCGTTTTATCACGTTGGGTTGCCAGACACAATTTCATTACAACGGTTGCATTTTGATGTGTCGCTGTCAACTCATTTTCCAGATTGAGTTGACGACGTCTTAACCATCTTATTAACTTAGGGTGTATTATTAATATCAATTTTGGGCAAGGCAAACATGTGTTAATGAACGCAAGAAACACGCGCAAATGCAAGGGGTGTGGGTTATAGCAGTGCTTCTCAAAGTTGTGGTCCGCGGAAGTTATCAAGAAAGGAAAGAAAAATATAATTATAATCCTCCAATTGCTACCAATAATATTAACCCAATAGAATTTATCATTTTTGACAATAAGAGAATAAATGAAAGAAATAAAAGGAAAGAAAATACATTTCGCTACCATGTAAGTACAGGGAAAATAGTGTACCGGTTCCTCGCGCAATGGAGAAAAATCCTGCCGGTCCGCCAAACTAAAAAGTTTGAGAAGCACTGGGTTATAGGAGTGAAGAGAGAGGGGGAGGGTAGAAAAATGGCATTAGATAGTATCAATCGGTGACCCACTGTCGGCTATTTCAAAGCAAAGTTAATGTCAAAACAAGGGTGTTTTTATGAACAAAAAACATCACGGCATCTTTCATCTCTATGCAGTCCATCCTCACAGCCGACGTCTTACCCATCTTACAGTGTTAGTAACTATTTAATTTATTAAATTTAAATACTGATAACCTTGTACGCATTATTACCATCAGTTTTTCTAGGTCACCACGTGTTAATAAACACAAGAAACACAAGCGGATGTAAGGGGCGTGGGTTATAGGAGTGAAGGGAGGAGAGGGGGAAGGGGTAGATAAACAACATTAGCTAGTATCAATCGGTGTATTTCAGAGCAAAGTTAGTGTCAAAGCAGTTTTTTTAAAAACAAACACAGTGTCTTTCATCTCTAAGCAGTCCATCCTTATTTTTGGCAGAGGATTTTTATATGATTCTTTTAAAGAACCAAAACTTTTTTGTGTTGTGCGATTTCTGTTTCAGATTGAGAGAAAAAAAGATGTATTCAAATACATTGTAGTTTGTTGGGACTGTATTTTATTTCCCGTTGACAGATACTTCCCGTTGACAGATATTTCTCCTTAGATGTACTTCACAGCATATTTTTGAAACAAAAATTTTCATTTGATAAATTGTTTAGGGAGTCACAATGTAAACACAAAAAAGCCGCATGGGAGCCGAAGTTTGACCTACTGTTAATATAGACATTGAAGCCACATTTTCACGGGTACCAGAGCGGAATTTTACTACCCGGGTAATCACACGAGCAACGGTTACCCGGGACCCGGGTACCCGTTGACAGGCCTAGTTACCAGTAGTCTCCATTATTTGTTCTTTAAGATCTTGAAATTGATAAAATACATATTTGATATGAGCATCTTGTCTATTAAGACAGTTATTTGTAGAAAGTGTTCTTGTAGCCAACTTTCCAATTCTATGACTTGAAAAACAACACTGGCATCTATATAGTGAGTTTGTAAAATATTTCTTTACTGACTTGATGGCTTGGTTGTGGATAAGTTCTTTGACTCTTGTTTGTTTTCTTTTCCCAGTCATTGCTGCCGTTTTGGCCATCAACAAATCAATTGAAACTGGAAATTCCCAAGCAACATTCAATGCTCTTCTTAACCCTGCAGCGCACATCACAGAATTGGATGAGCATAATGCTGACAAATATCAAGCCAGCCTGGCAACTCAGAAATCGAACAAAGCAGATGTTGGTGAAAGTTAACAGTTGTCTTAGATGTACTCTGATTCTTAAATTATTTAAATAATATTTATGAATGTGATGAAAATTTGAAACATTTCTCAATGGCGTTGATGTTCTGTTTTGAATCTATTTTCAGCTGTCCAATTCTCTCCTTACACATGCAGAAATAGTTGCCTGTGTAAATAGTGTCCATGAACAAGTATTTGAGGAACATGAAAGTAAGTTTTCATTCTCAAAATCCCTCATTTGAAGAAAAATAAAAATAGTTTTAAAAAAATTATAATTTGATGTTTGTTTAGCTTTTCAAAGAATAATTTTAAATTTCAAGTTTTCTTATTTTTTAACTGTATGTTTATTGTTTTTTTAAGGAATAAGGGCTATCAATGTGATCAATGAAGCTATTGATAAAGGTGAAGAAGAAGAAACTGTCAGGGCCCTGCAGTTCCCTGCAGCAAAGTTACATGATATTCAACTGGCGCAAGCGTTTCACTACCAAGTCCTTCTTGCCAGGCAGAAAGACAAGAAAGCAGACGTAAGCCAAAACAGCTGTCTGAACAAATTTTCTTAACAGTAATTAAGGGAATGTATCAAACTCCAGAAACTTTATCTAGTTATCTTTTCTTTATTAAAAACTTACATCTTCTTAAAGAAATCTAGAGCATAGGTATAAGATTGTCTTTCAATGTGGGATTTTGATTGCAAAGATTTGGCCTACCCGCCAGTGAATAAGGCCTTTTTTTATTTTACACTTAGTTTCTAAACTGATGCCTTTAAATTTAAGTCTTTTTGATTATTTTATTTATAGTAATATAATTTACAGGTTATTATATTGATTAGACAACATTATATGAATCAAGTTTTCATTCTAAATGATCTCTTAAAATTATATGCCCTCAAACTAGTCAGAAACTGTTTATTTTATTTTGATTTTGTTCTTCGTTGCAAAGCATGTGCATAATAAGTAATTTCATTTTTCTTTCTAAAATTCTATTGACTCAAAAAATAAATTATTACATTTTTTTATAATAAATGAAAACCTGTGCAAGAAAATAATTGTTTCAGTATTCAATAGTTTTAACTGCATTTCTACAAAGATGGAATATTAAATGCTGCCATAGGACTGGTTGAGATGTTTAATTTAATCCAAATAGTGATTGAAATGTCTGACAACTTGTATCTCTCTGTAGGACTGGTTGAGATGTTAAATTAAATCCAAATAGTGATTGAAATGTCTGACAACTTGTATCTCTCTGTAGGACTGGTTGAGATGTTTAATTTAATCCAAATAGTGATTGAAATGTCTGACAACTTGTATCTCTCTGTAGGACTGGTTGAGATGTTTAATTTAATCCAAATAGTGATTGAAATGTCTGACAACTTGTATCTCTCTGTAGGACTGGTTGAGATGTTTAATTTAATCCAAATAGTGATTGAAATGTCTGACAACTTGTATCTCTCTGTAGGACTGGTTGAGATGTTTAATTTAATCCAAATAGTGATTGAAATGTCTGACAACTTGTATCTCTCTGTAGGACTGGTTGAGATGTTTAATTTAATCCAAATAGTGATTGAAATGTCTGACAACTTGTATCTCTCTGTAGGACTGGTTGAGATGTTTAATTTAATCCAAATAGTGATTGAAATGTCTGACAACTTGTATCTCTCTGTAGGAAAGTAAAGATGATGCTGCTGTTCTGTGGCTGGAGGAGATTCAATCTTGTGTAGATAAAGCTAATACTAACTGTGTGGAGGGATTGAAAGGTAGGCTATAACAAGCTAATACTAACTGTGTGGAGGGATTGAAAGGTAGGTTATAACAAGCTAATACTAACTGTGTGGAGGGATTGAAAGGTAGGCTATAACAAGCTAATACTAACTGTGTGGAGGGATTGAAAGGTAGGTTATAACAAGCTAATACTAACTGTGTGGAGGGATTGAAAGGTAGGTTATAACAAGCTAATACTAACTGTGTGGAGGGATTGAAAGGTAGGTTATAACAAGCTAATACTAACTGTGTGGAGGGATTGAAAGGTAGGTTATAACAAGCTAATACTAACTGTGTGGAGGGATTGAAAGGTAGGACATTTCTTTACATCTTCCATTACATCAATCTTGTTTAGTTAGAAAGAAATTGTTGATAGATTGAAAGTTGAAAAATTTCACCGAACCTCCTTGGTGCTCACATCCTTTTGTTAAAAGTCAACTTGTGAAATATATTATCTATAATTGTGAGGTGCATTTCCATTTTAAATGGCTCTGCATCACTGGATAGTTTAAAGAAAAAGTAAAAGTGTTTGTCTCAAATGTGGCAGGTTTTTTAATGTTAGACTGACACATACTGTCAGTAAATGTTTCTCAATGAATTGTTCTATAAATAGGGAATTTTGAGGGTCATGCCAGCAGGCCTCAGTTTATCAGCCATATTTTAATTGAGGGATGGGGTAAAGCTTCTGGATTAATCAAATGTGGTAAAAGGTTCAAAAAATTTTTCAAAAAAAAGATAAAATTGAAATTAAAAAAATAAATTTAGTTTGAGTTAAAGGAGTCATCTTTTTTGCCGTCCATTTTTATCTTCCCAGTATCTGTTGGAGTGGCAGCAGTTAACAAAGCTTTGAAAGATGGCAATGAAGCAGCCCTCTTGTCAGCCTTGACCTCACCTGACCTAACTCTGCATTCAGTGACTGGAGACTGGATTGATGGCTACCAACAAGCTCTTGTTGCAGCAGTGCAGAAGTCATCTCAGGAAGGTTGGTCACATATTAATTGAATGCATCTAGCTATTATTACCATTTATAAAAGTGACATACATTTGTGATTTATGTGTATCTTATTGAAATTAAAATTGTTTTCATTGTTATTGTTATCGTAGGCGAGACAGGAAGTGGCTGGATGATGAACCGCGTCAAAGACAGCACAAAGTTCTTCTATAATGTCAATACAGGGGAACACGCTTGGACTAGAGGAAACATCATCATCAAGGATTATTCTCTGCTCACTAGAGAAGACATTCAAGTAATTTTATTTGATTACCATGTTTATACTCAACCAACAAGTCTAAGAAATTTAGTAGAAATTAACTGAACTGCAGATTTTTAGTCCTGACTTTCTTATAAATGTATGTTTGTGCTGCTGTAGTTTTGTCTGTAATAGACACAGGTAACTGGTATTGTAATACAACTTAGTTTTGTCTGTAATAGACACAGGTAACTGGTATTGTAATACAACTTAGTTTTGTCTGTAATAGACACAGGTAACTGGTATTGTTATACAACTTAGTTTTGTCTGTAATAGACACAGGTAACTGGTATTGTAATACAACTTAGTTTTGTCTGTAATAGACACAGGTAACTGGTATTTTAATACAACTTAGTTTTGTCTGTAATAGACACAGGTAACTGGTATTGTTATACAACTTAGTTTTGTCTGTAATAGACACAGGTAACTGGTATCCTAATATAACTTTTGTCATTCTGTGAAAATATTTTAAATTTTGCAAAAGTTACGGATATGAAAGATTTTAATTGACAATATTGACAATTTATTTATATTTTCATTGACAATTTATTTATATTTTCATTGACAGTTTATTTATTTATTTTCTATACATTTCCAGCGTGTAGTTTCTGAAGTGACGGCCAAGTATGACAGAGAAATGTTGTTTAAATCTAATGAAGGTTTAATCACAAAGATCCAGGCCAACATGAGGGGCCACATGGCTCGTAAGGCCTACAAGGAGAGGGTCAATTTCATGAAGAAGCAGCTACCTGCCATTGTTAAAATACAGGTAAGGCTTCTGTCAAAAAAAGGTGTGCTTACGTCAAGGTCTGTAAAAAGAAGCTGACAAATATTAGTGGTCTGTATGAAAGACACCTTCATCTGCTATTTACACTGTGGCCTAAGTCCTTCATCTGCTATTTACACTGTGGCCTAAGTCCTTCATCTGCTATTTACACTGTGGCCTAAGTCCTTCATCTGCTATTTACACTGTGGCCTAAGTCCTTCATCTGCTATTTACACTGTGGCCTAAGTCCTTCATCTGCTATTTACACTGTGGCCTAAGTCCTTCATCTGCTATTTACACTGTGGCCTAAGTCCTTCATCTGCTATTTACACTGTGGCCTAAGTTTTAACACTAAACAATCATGCACACCGAATACTTGAGACTGCAACAATTAAATAATATTGATTATTTGATTTTCAATTTATCAGTATTATAAGGTGCGCAATACTGATTTTGGTAACTACCCTATTAGGCATCCAAGACTTAATGTGAACTAGCTTGTACCTGCCTAATCCAAGACTTAATGTGAACTAGCTTGTACCTGCCTAATCCAAGACTTAATGTGAACTAGCTTGTACCTGCCTAATCCAAGACTTAATGTGAACTAGCTTGTACCTGCCTAATCCAAGACTTAATGTGAACTAGCTTGTACCTGCCTAATCCAAGACTTAATGTGAACTAGCTTGTACCTGCCTAATCCAAGACTTAATGTGAACTAGCTTGTACCTGCCTAATCCAAGACTTAATGTGAACTAGCTTGTACCTGCCTAATCCAAGACTTAATGTGAACTAGCTTGTACCTGCCTAATCCAAGACTTAATGTGAACTAGCTTGTACCTGCCTAATCCAAGACTTAATGTGAACTAGCTTGTACCTGCCTAATCCAAGACTCAATGTGAACTAGCTTGTACCTGCCTAATCCAAGACTTAATGTGAACTAGCTTGTACCTGCCTAATCCAAGACTTAATGTGAACTAGCTTGTACCTGCCCAACTGTTCACAAACGATTGTTAAATGAGTGGGCTCACTTTATACTCAACTCACTTGTTTATTTATAGCTCCTTTCATCCCATCACCATTCAGACACAAAACTAGCCTCTGGTGATAATAAAACACGCACTACCAATATTGCCAGATTGTAATTTTGAATAGACTTAACAAAATTGGCCTATACAACAAAATTGGCCTATACAACAAAATTGGCCTATACAACAAAATTGGCCTATACAACAAAATTGGCCTATACAACAAAATTGGCCTATACAACAAAATTGGCCTATACAACAAAATTGGCCTATACAACAAAATTGGCCTATACAACAAAATTGGCCTATACAACAAAATTGGCCTATACAACAAAATTGGCCTATACAACAAAATTGGCCTATACAACAAAATTGGCCTATACAACAAAATTGGCCTATACAACAAAATTGGCCTATACAACAAAATTGGCCTATACAACAAAATTGGCCTATACAACAAAATTGGCCTATACCAAATAGGATTGAAGAAAGCAATAACCATTTATACTTTAAATTGTGTCCAGGCTTGTTGGCGAGGAGCTAAACAACGTCACAAGTACAAGGACAGATTAAATCACCTCAAGGATAATCAGGACTCTGTCATTCTTGTGAGTATCAAAGACTGAATTCAAGTCTTCAGACATAAGTTAAATAGCTTTGTTGCAGAGTAATTTTTGTGTGGTAATATTTAAAGTTACTCTTCTTTCTGTTTTATTTAAAAAAAGCCTTTAGATGGATAACTGATGGATTTTTATAAAACTATTCATGTTCTCATTGTCAGCTCCAATCCTATGTTAGAATGTGGCGAGACAGAAAGAATTATAGGAAAAGACTGCAGTATTTTAAAGACAATGTAAGTGATTTTTGTACATCATTAAATATAGATATTCCCTAGAAATACCAGTAAATATGTTTTCATTGTTATAAACTCACTAGTACTCACATTGATCTGTTGTGTACATGTTATAAACTCACTAGTGCTCACATTGATCTGTTGTGTACATGTTATAAACTCACTAGTACTCACATTGATCTGTTGTGTACATGTTATAAACTCACTAGTACTCACATTGATCTGTTGTGTACATGTTATAAACTCACTAGTACTCACATTGATCTGTTGTGTACATGTTATAAACTCACTAGTACTCACATTAATCTGTTGTGTACATGTTATAAACTCACTAGTGCTCACATGGATGTGTTGTGTACATGTTATAAACTCACTAGTACTCACATTGATCTGTTGTGTACATATTATAAACTCACTAGTACTCACATTGATCTGTTGTGTACATGTTATAAACTCACTAGTACTCACATTGATTTGTTGTGTACATGTTATAAACTCACTAGTACTCACATTGATCTGTTGTGTACATGTTATAAACTCACTAGTACTCACATGGATCTGTTGTGTACATGTTATAAACTCACTAGTACTCACATTGATTTTTTGTGCACAATTCTCCTCAGGAAGATGCCATCATCAAAATTCAAGCTTTCTTCAGGTCCAACCTGGCCAGACAGGATTACAAGGCTCTAAGTGAGTCACAAAACATTGGCCTTATTGCTAGTTAAAAAAACCTTTGAATTGTCTTCTCTAAGTCAGTCATTGGCCTTAAAGAAAATTCTAAATGGTCTTTTCTAAGTGAGTTACAAAACAGTGTCCTTATTTCTAGTTAAATAAACCTTTAAATGGTCTTTGTTTTAGTTTAAAATTTATAATGGTAAATGTATGAATTATGGGTATTCCACCATTATTTATTATTTAGATACATGTTACTATCTGATAGTTATGTCAATAATATCAATTTTATCTCATTTCTTCAATGTAGCCACAGATAAGAATCCATCTTTAGCTGTTGTGAGAAAATTTGTCCATCTTCTGGATGCAAGTGACAATGATTATGCAGAAGAGCTTGGTTCGTATAGATAAACTTAAGTCAGAAACCATGACAACTTATTTAAAAATGAAATAAAACACAAACTATTTCTTGATGGATACATTTTTATATACAGGCTAACAGTTTATTGTAGATGCATTAATGGATGATTTCATCTGATTCAATATTTTTTCCTCTCTGCAGAGCTACAGAAGCTCCGTCAGCAAGTGGTTGCAGAAATCCGTTCTAACCAACAACTGGAGCAAGACTTGGATCAGATGGATATCAAAATTGGTCTTTTGATTAAAAACAGAATTACTCTACAAGTAAATTAATTTTTGTTCTACTGAGGAGGCGATAGCAGTTGATGTTAAAAGAATCGTTGCCATATTATCATTGGTTTAATTCAATCATGTAAAATTAATGGTCATTTTAAAATAGTTCAGTAATAAGATCTTTGAATTTCTAACCCTCAGGACGTGGTGACCCATAACAAAAAACTGACCAAACGCACAGAAGAAAGCTCTCGTGGTGGTGGCCTGAAGGCTCTGAGTAAAGAGAACCACGAGAAGCTTGAGAACTACCAGCATTTGTTCTACCTGCTGCAGACGTCACCCAACTACCTGGCCAAGCTGATCTTTGAGATGCCTCACATCCGCACCACCAAGTTCATGGAGGCTGTCATTTATTCACTCTTTAACTATGGCGCCAACCAGCGCGAGGAGTATCTGCTGACCAAACTTTTCCAGAAGGCTCTAGAAGAAGAAATTAAGTAAGTTGTTGAATACACAGCTAGTAAGTTAGTAGAAGGATGACATTGAGCCAAGCTGCACATAGTTTCTTTACTGGGTCAAACATGGCTTTACTGGGTCAAACATGGCTTTACTAGATCAAACTTGGCTTTACTGGGTCATACATGGCTTTACTAGGTCAAACATGGCTTTACTGGGTCAAACAAGGTTTTGCTGGGTCAAACATGGCTTTACTGGGTCAAACATGGCTTTACTGGGTCAAACATGGCTTTACTGGGTCAAACATGGCTTTACTGGGTCAAACATGGCTTTACTGGGTCAAACATGGCTTTACTGGGTCAAACATGGCTTTACTGGGTCAAACATGGCTTTACTAGGTCAAACATGGCTTTACTAGGTCAAACATGGCTTTACATTGAACACTTTCTGTCATACAATAAATTAATTAATTAATGGAATTTCAAGAAAAATGTCAATGGTCTTCTAGAAAATCAGTTTTAGTAATTTACTCACTAAGAACAATATCCAAAATACAGTAGTACTTCGCTTAATGAACTCAATCCGGTCCAACGTTGCCTTCCTTAAGCCAGGAGTTCGCTAAGCGAAACGCAATTTCCCATAGACGTCTATGGGAAATGAATTAATTGGTTCAGGGCCAGCACAAATTTCAACAAAAATATGAAAAAAAGAGGACAGGCAGTGTTCTGAGGCAAGTAAAGTGTTATAAGACACTCACCAAGCAGGGTTGTGTGTTGTTGGGAGGTGGGATGAGGAGGACACACACACTTATTTACAGTTTTCACACACACACATTTCAAGTCCAGTTTTTAGTTGCTGTCAGAGTCAGTTGGAACTTTCCACTTCCAACAGTGGGCGCAGAAGGGCTTTCTTGGTTTCAATGGCTTTCCCACTAACACCTCCTTTCTTAGGACCCATTTTTCTTGGGGTTCACTTCACACTTCAACACTTTTCAGAAAATCATCTCCTACAACATCACAAATCAGAAAGGAGGGGGGGGGGAGGGACCACAAGAAAAACCCCCCAAAAAACAACAATAAATTGGGTGAAAAATCACCCCAAAAAAAGTAAAGAAACTTGGGGGAAAAAAAGCAACGAACTTGCCGCGACTGTTGGTTAGAATGGCCAGGGCCTACTGGCCGCGTTGTCAGCAACTTTATGAGCGAACATGGTCGTTCGCAGGCACGCACGGGGGCACGCAACGCGCGTTCGTTGTGCGGGGCAACATTTGTTCTGCGAGTCACGGGGTGTTCGCAGCAGCGTTCGTTGTACGGATCGTTCGTTGTGCGATTCATTCGTTAAGCGGGATACCACTGTATTTGGAAACCATTGGATCTAAGCTTATATAAAATTCATATAGCAAAGTCTTTTAACTTTAATGTACCATTTCACATTGGCTCAGCATATAACCTTCCCTAGCTGTTGGCTTTCCTTAATTGTTTGACTTGTACACATTTCTTTGGATTTGGATGACTTAAACAGAATTTTAAAAGTGCACTAAAATGTATGTGCTTTAAAATCATTGTTGGGGGAGAACCAAAAAGTTGACCAGTTATTTGATTTGAGCTTATTTTTGCTGATACAATGATTTCCCCTCTCTTCTCTGTAACGTTAACCAGAAGAATGTAAGTACACACTGCATGTTGTCATTGGCCATGGTTGTTGGACTTGGGGAGGGAGGGCTACTGTTATCATGACTGACCTTTGACCTCTGTTAGCATTACTTTGTTATTTGTATTTTCTGTTGACATTTATTGTTGTTCAGTGCAGCTGAATCTTGTTTTATTGATGGAGTTGTTCATTTTTTCCCCTTGTCTGTCATTTAAATTATGTGTGTATATTATAGGTTAAAGTTTATTTTCATTACCTTTTGAGATACAGCTGTCCTTCCAACAGATATTTGGGCCCTTTGATAGCCTCTTTCTGAGATCCGCTGTTCTTCCAAAACTTGGACATTTTACCCAAAATTTAATCATTGTTTAGTTCCATGATTTTACATCCAAGAGATGATACATTCTAGTTCCCTAGTTGAATACACCATGTTGCTTTCATTTCTTTAAGTGACTTTAATTTTTCTGAGGATCTAGAATATTCTTTTCAGTTAATTAAAGTAGAAATAATAAAACTAAGAGCCTATGATAAAATACTGCAACAAAAGGCCCTTGTTGAAATTAAATGTAAGCAACATGTCAATGTCAGTTGTTGCTCATACTTTAACCATAAGTTTAGTCGATTTTTTTTTACCTGCCTGCCTATTTTTTGTACACAGCTGCATTTCTTTGTTATTTTTTCTAACATTTAGAATTATGTCCATTAAAAAATATTTATACGTTTAAAATAATGTTGATCTTCTTTGTATTAAAGATTTTACATTCTCAGCATATTTTCATTTATTATTTCATCTGGAACAAGATGATCTTATAATCTAAAATGTAAACCTTAATCCGGATTATGGGTTTGTTTTCTTGCTAAATATAAACTAATCATTTTTTTTCCATTTATAAAATCTTTTAATTTTAATTAGAAAAACTATTACTGGCATGATATAAAAGAATATTGTTTCTGTAATTTTTTTTTAGCCTTATTGTTAATTTTAATTTTGGGATGTTTAAATGATAAAGCTGATAACATAAAATAATGGATTGTCCCAAATAAGGGTCAAAAGCAAATATAAATAACTATTTTCTCTTTTTTATACATGATGCAATTTTAATGATTCCATCATTTTTCTGGATGAGTTTTGGCCTTGAGAATATTTGCATGGTGCATGGTTCATTTCAGTGTTATACCAAACATATATACGGCTGTATGTTGTGGCATCCATTGGGTTAAATCCTATTAAAAGACAAAAGTAAATAAAAATCTCCTTACCTTAAAGCATAATTTAAAACAAATGAAAAAAAATTACATTTTTAACAAACATTCATCTAACTGTGAGATGCATGGGTTTTTCTACTTCAAAATGAATTGTAAAAAAATTAAGCCAGCATCATTTGACCAGTCCATGTTTTTAAAAAAGGGAAATTAATTTTTTTTAAAACGACTGCATATCCCAATTAAAAGAAAGTTTAAGATTTTGTTAGTAAAGGTGCTAAGACTAAGAGCCAAGATTACAATTTTGTGTTTAATTAATAATTTTATGACAGATGACTCATTTTCAGTTTCTCTTAGAATTCAAGTCTAATAAGAAGGATACAAAATGTACACCACACTTCCACTCTCACACTTCCACTCTCACACTTCCACTCTCACACTTTCAACATCACACTTCCAACCAGACATCTTCAACCACACACCTTCAACCACACACCTTCAACCACACACCTTCAACCACACACCTTCAACTCACAGACCCAATTTAGAGTTTTACTCTTCTTATTATCATTATTTAAAGATGTGAAATCCAGTCCAATAAAATGTTCCCTATTTAACCATCTTGTTTCAGCTCCAAGGTTGACAAAATGACTGACATTGTGACTGGCAACCCCCTGGTGGTCAAGATGATTGTGGGCTTCAACAGGTCAGCTTTAGATTTTAGCTATGGTCATCTCATAACACATAGATTTTAGCTATGGTCATCTCATAACACACATAGATTTTAGCTATGGTCATCTCATTACACACATAGATTTTTAGCTATGGTCATCTCATTACACACATAGATTTTAGCTATGGTCATCTCATTACACACATAGATTTTAGCTATGGTCATCTCATTACACACATAGATTTTAGCTATGGTCATCTCATAACACATAGATTTTAGCTATGGTCATCTCATAACACACATAGATTTTAGCTATGGTCATCTCATAACACACATAGATTTTAGCTATGGTCATCTCATTACAACATAGATTTTAGCTATGGTCATCTCATTACACACATAGATTTTAGCTATGGTCATCTCATAACACATAGATTTTAGCTATGGTCATCTCATAACACACATAGATTTTAGCTATGGTCATCTCATTACACACATAGGTCAAGTGTAGGTCTTGTGAGACAAAGGGACATTTAAAACTATAATACATGATTCTTTAAATGAAATTTATGATCTAGATTAATAGGTCTTGATTTATAGTGGACATCATGAATGTACATAATAATTACATAAAACTATTTCCCCAGAAATCAGCGAGGTCAAAATGCCCTGAAAGAGATGTTGAACCCCTTGATTACACGTGTCATAGAAGATAAAAATCTACGCATCAATACCAACCCTGTGGAGGTTTACAAGGCTTGGATCAATCAAACTGAATCAAGCACGGGCAAAACAAGGTACAACTATCTTAGCCCATCTGATTCTTGTCACTTAAACCTTTGTACAGGGATATCACTTAAACATTGTACAAGGATATCACTTAAACATTGGACAAGGATATCACTTAAACATTGGACAAGGATATCACTTAAACATTGTACAAGGATATCACTTACACATTGTACAAGGATATCACTTACACATTGTACAAGGATATCACTTACACATTGTACAAGGATATCACTTACACATTGTACAAGGATATCACTTACACATTGTACAAGGATATCACTTAAACATTGGACAAGGATATCACTTACACATTGTACAAGGATATCACTTACACATTGTACAAGGATATCACTTAAACATTGGACAAGGATATCACTTACACATTGTACAAGGATATCACTTACACATTGTACAAGGATATCACTTAAACATTGGACAAGGATATCACTTACACATTGTACAAGGATATCATGTAAACATTGTACAAGGATATCACTTACACATTGTACAAGGATATCACTTATTGGATAGAATCTGTATTACTCCAGCCAAACACCTGCTAAAGCACCTGTATTAATCCAGCCAAACACCTGCCTCTTTAAACCACCTGTATTACTCCAGCCAAACAAACATCTGCCTCTTTAAACCACCTGTATTACTCCAGCCAAACAAACACCTGCCTCTTTAAACCACAGGACATTTTCAACAAGCTTTTTTTTTATGAAATGCTTTTTAATTTTAACAAAGCTTCTACAAAATTTCACAAGTTTTGAGTCATCAATTTTAATTTTGTTCATATGAAAAAAAAATGATGGCTTCAATAACTGGATTTTTTTAAAAATCCAAAACGTCATGTCACTCTCTAATTTATGCACATGTCTGTCTGTAATGCAACATCTATCTCTAATTGGCTAAAGTGTCTATCTATTATGCAACAGCTGTATCTAATTGACAAAAGTGTCTATCTGTAACACATCTGTCTCTAATTGGCTAAAGAGTCTATCAGTAATGTAACATCTGTCTCTAATTGGCTAAAGAGTCTATCAGTAATGTAACATCTGTCTCTAATTGGCTAAAGAGTCTATCAGTAATGTAACATCTGTCTCTAATTGGCTAAAGAGTCTATCAGTAATGTAACACATCTGTCTCTAATTGGCTAAAGAGTCTATCAGTAATGTAACATCTGTCTCTAATTGGCTAAAGAGTCTATCAGTAATGTAACATCTGTCTCTAATTGGCTAAAGAGTCTATCAGTAATGTAACACATCTGTCTCTAATTGGCTAAAGAGTCTATCAGTAATGTAACATCTGTCTCTAATTGGCTAAAGAGTCTATCAGTAATGTAACACATCTGTCTCTAATTGGCTAAAGAGTCTATCAGTAATGTAACATCTGTCTCTAATTGGCTAAAGTGTCTATCAGTAATGTAACACATCTGTCTCTAATTGGCTAAAGAGTCTATCAGTAATGTAACATCTGTCTCTAATTGGCTTAAGTGTCTATCAGTAATGTAACATCTGTCTCTAATTGGCTAAAGTGTCTATCAGTAATGTAACATCTGTCTCTAATTGGCTAAAGTGTCTATCAGTAATGTAACATCGGTCTCTAATTGACACATGTGGCATCCACCAAATGGGGAATTTAAAAATAATTTAAGAGTATCTCTCCCACCTGTCGTTACTGTTTGCTAAACAAAAGATTTTATAAATCCTTTCTTTTTAAATTTAAGGAAATATAATGTACCCACAACATTTTTTTATAGCTGCTTTAAAAATTGAATTCACATGTAGTGCACGAATGATGCAGTTTGTAAAAGACCGCTATGTTTTCAGTGACCTCCCCTACGATGTGTCAACAGAACAAGCCTTGAAACATGAAGAAGTAAGAATACAAATTGAGGAAACCATTCAACGATTGCAAGACATCACAGACCTCTTCCTAAATAAAATTCTATCTTCGCTGGACAGTATTCCGTGAGTATTTGTAAAACGTATCGATGAATTTTGTCTTTGTTCATGCATCTGAGGCCACTTGACTTAGACAACTTGATTCTGTTTATTATTTACAAACAATAGAGAAGTTGATGAAACAAAGGGGAAAACAAACAAGATAAAAATATGCAACTATTAGCAAATACTTTAATTATTATTGGTCTTTTGCTTTTTTTATTTTATGATTTTTTATAACAATGTTTTTGTCTCTCCTAATTGCATAGTGTGCTTTAAATTTGTCTTATCTGATCAAGAATGCTTCAATTTTATTGCATTATTCTGACTTGAATAAAATTTCACTAACATTAATAGCTTAAGCAAAACCCACAACTATAATAGGGAAAGTGTTTTATTAACAAAAAATAATCTAAAGTATTTGCTTAAGAACATGACTCACCTGTCTTACAGCTATGGCATGAGGTACATGGCAAAGGTCATGCGTGAGTGTTTAATCAAAAAGTTTCCAGATGCCGCTGACAAAGATGTCCTGAAGGTCTGTGAGTTTGTCACTTAATTTATTTGTAATTTGAAGGTCTGTGAGTTTGTCACGTAGTTTATTTGTAATTTGAACGTCTGTGAGTTTGTCACTTAGTTTATTTGTAATTTGAAGGTCTGTGAGTTTGTCACTTAGTTTATTTGTAATTTGAACTTAAGCTTGCAGCTTCTCTAGCCCAATATTTTGATAGACTGACAGGAATTATGACTCCGAATGATTAGTGGAATTATGACTCTGAATGATTATTGTTCTTTTTATGATCAGTCTTAGACTTAGAACATTTACTTAGAACATTTACCAGGCTTGTTACTGAGATAAGTACTGCTTTAAAATTTCAGATAACTTCATCATTTTGGTTCAATTGAATATATTGTGTAACTAATGATAACTTCATCATTTTGGTTCAATTGAATATACTGTGTAACTAATGATAACTTCATCCTTTTGGTTCAATTGAATATACTGTTTAACTAATTTATTCCTTATTTTCAGATTGTTGGTAATTTGTTGTATTACCGATATATCAATTCTGCCATTGTTGCTCCAGATGCATTCGACATTGTTAATGTTGGTGCAGAAAAAGCGCTAACAAATGACCAAAGACGAAATCTCGGTTCTATCGCCAAAATTCTCCAGTTTGCTGCCTCTAATAAAGGGGTAAAGTATTCTTTACAACATCTTACATTGCTTGGTGTTAATAGATTTTTATTTTATAAACCCACAAGAAGTCAATTTCAAAGTGTTACGGTGTCAACTCTCTCTTTCATGTTATACATAAAGTTCCAAAACCTTCAGAAAATGACTCCACAGACTGGCTTATCCTGAGAGTGAATAGGACAATTAATTATATAGTTGACATACCAATAAAATAATACTAATAAAGTCATTGAGTATTTTCATTAGATTTTAATAACAAGAAAGTAAATATAGTTTACGGCTGGATAATTGGCGGCTGAATAGCAAAGTCAATGGTGCGCTCGCCTCACAAGCTGAGGGTCGTGGGATCAAGCCCACATTAAAGCCACAATAAAAATGTTGATGAATGACTATCACTAAAAAAAGTCCTCCGCTGACCTGGAGAGGAGATGGGCGCCGCCAGGGTCCAGCAAGCTCTGAGAAAGTTCTAATGGAAACATTAGAACCGCCTACGACCACTAGGTTATGGGACACAAATGAAAAAAATAAATAATTTATTGGAGTGATCCCCCTTGTAAATATAAAAACTGTGATTTTTTAGCATATGTAGTAAGTTTTATCGGCTAAAAAACCACAGAAGTAGCCATAACAATGGCCAATCACTGGACATATGCCATCAGTGGTTAAGAGTAGATTCTCTTTTTCTACTTACAACCAATGTTCAAACTAATTTAATGGAAGATATTTACATTGGATAAATTAAACCCACAGTTTGGAGGAGAAAGTTCCTATCTGGCAAGCATGAATGACTACATCAGGAATGCACATGAAAAGTTTAAGTAAGTTTGTTTAGAATATGGTTTTAATTTTTAACTGATTTTAAAATATCAACAAAAGATTTTATATTATATATATCCATTTCAATGTAAAATAATTGTACATTTTTATTTCTTATATTTATTCTGGAATTCAACATTCACATCGAAACATCACATTTTTTGTTGTTGTAAATTAAGAAATAGTTTTTTGTTTTTTTTTAGAAAATATTGTTTGGCAGCTTGTGATGTAGAGGATCCTGAGGTGAGGTTCAATGTGGACCAGTACAGCGATGTAACCATGATCACCAAACCTGTGGTCTACATATCTGTTGGGGAGATAGTCGATACACATCAGGTATGTTTGACATGTCCATACACATCAGGTATGTTTGACATGTCCATACACATCAGGTATGTTTGACATGTCCATACACATCAGGTATGTTTGACATGTCCATACACATCAGATATGTTTGACATGTCGATACACATCAGGTATGTTTGACATTTCCATACACATCAGGTATGTTTGACATGTCCATACACATCAGGTATGTTTGACATGTCCATACACATCAGGTATGTTTGACATGTCCATACACATCAGGTATGTTTGACATGTCCATACACATCAGATATGTTTGACATGTCGATACACATCAGGTATGTTTGACATTTCCATACACATCAGGTATGTTTGACATTTCCATACACATCAGGTATGTTTGACTTTCCATACATCAGTATGTTTGACATTTCCATACACATCAGGTATGTTTGACATTTCCATACACATCAGATATGTTTGACATGTCGATACACATCAGGTATGTTTGACATTTCCATACACATCAGGTATGTTTGACATTTCCATACACATCAGGTATGTTTGACATTTCCATACACATCAGGTATGTTTGACATTTCCATACACATCAGATATGTTTGACATGTCGATACACATCAGGTATGTTTGACATTTCCATACACATCAGGTATGTTTGACATGTCCATACACATCAGGTATGTTTGACATTTCCATACACATCAGATATGTTTGACATGTCGATACACATCAGGTATGTTTGACATTTCCATACACATCAGATATGTTTGACATGTCGATACACATCAGGTATGTTTGACATTTCCATACACATCAGATATGTTTGACATGTCAATACACATCAGGTATGTTTGACATGTCAATACACATCAGGTATGTTTGACATGTCGATACACATCAGGTATGTTTGACATGTCCATACACATCAGATGTTTGACATGTCCATACACATCAGGTATGTTTGACATGTCCATACACATCAGATATGTTTGACATGTCCATACACATCAGGTATGTTTGACATGTCCATACACATCAGCTATGTTTGACATGTCCATACACATCAGGTATGTTTGACATGTCCATACACATCAGGTATGTTTGACACATAGCCAGACACATTAACTGGTATCCTTATAATTTTAAAGAAAAGAAACAATTTACCATTTGGTCTCAGCATGTCTGTTATAGATTAATTCAAACAGAATTTACATTGGGTTAATTTCACACAACCTGTCATAGATAAGGCAGTGTCTAATATATTGTAGCCCATTAGGAAAACTATATCTTCAACATATATATGCGTTTACATCTTCTACATATCTGCCTTTACATCTTCAACATATCTTCCTTTACATCTTCAACATATCTTCCTTTACATCTTCAACATATCTGCCTTTACATCTTCAACATATCTGCCTTTACATCTTCAACATATCTTCCTTTACATCTTCAACATATCTTCCTTTACATCTTCAACATATCTTCCTTTACATCTTCAACATATCTTCCTTTACATCTTCAACATATCTGCCTTTACATCTTCAACATATCTGCCTTTACATCTTCAACATATCTTCCTTTACATCTTCAACATATCTTCCTTTACATCTTCAACATATCTTCCTTTACATCTTCAACATATCTTCCTTTACATCTTCAACATATCTGCCTTTACATCTTCAACATATCTTCCTTTATATCTTCAACATATTTTCCTTTACATCTTCAACATATCTTCCATTACATCTTCAACATATTTTCCTTTACATCTTCAACATATCTTCCTTTACATCTTCATCATATCTGCCTTTACATTTTCAACATATCTTCCTTTACATCTTCAACATATCTTCCTTTACATCTTCAACATATCTGCCTTTACATCTTCAACATATCTTCCTTTACATCTTCAACATATCTTCCTTTACATCTTCAACATATCTTCCTTTACATCTTCAACATATCTTCCATTACATCTTCAACATATCTTCCTTTATATCTTCAACATATCTGCCTTTACATCTTCAACATATCTGCCTTTACATCTTCAACATATCTTCCTTTACATCTTCAACATATCTTCCTTTACATCTTCAACATATCTTCCATTACATCTTCAACATATCTTCCTTTATATCTGGATCTCTCCAGTTGCTACTGCAGCACCAAGAGACGATAGCCCCCGAACCCTCAGATCCTCTGCATGAGTTACTAGAGGACCTTGGTGAGGCACCGTCGATAGATGACCTTCTGGGGACAGCGTTAACCAAAGATGAGACCACTAACGATGCCCTGAGGGCACAGATGGCTAAGACAGAAATCTCACTGACCCTGTCCAACAAGTTTGATGTCCACACAGATGATAAGGCCGACATGAAATCTTTGTTAATCAGGTTTGTTATAAGGCTACATGAAATCTTTTTTTTTGTTAATCATGTTTGTTATTTTAGAATCCCTGTTCTGTAAGTAATTACTGGCATGATAAAACTGTTGAGGATTAACTGTAAATACTATAAGACACAATAAGTTCCTTTACCTACATCTTTAAAGTTAGCTAACTCTGCAGCTACAAAGCTGTGCATCTAAACAGTAAGCAAGGGATTGTCTCCCTCTACATCCCACTTGCTGTCATCATTCAGTGCCAATGACCATGTGCCCATCAGCCACTTGCTGTCATCATTCAGTGCCAATGACCATGTGCCCATCATTCAGTGCCAATGACCATGTGCCCATCATTCAGTGCCAATGACCATGTGCCCATCATTCAGTGCCAATGACCATGTGCCCACAATGACCATGTGCCCATCATTCAGTGCCAATGACCATGTGCCCATCATTCAGTGCCAATGACCATGTGCCCACAATGACCATGTGCCCATCAGCCTCACAAGCTGCATACAGAAATAGTTTAGATGAAATATTTCTGACCTTCGTTCTCTCCCTTTTTGTCATATCCCCCACTAACATATCCCCCACTAACATATCCCCCACTAACATATCCCCCACTAACATATCCCCCACTAACATATCCCCCACTAACATATCCCCCACTAACATATCCCCCACTAACATATCCCCCACTAACATATCCCCCACTAGCATATCCCCCACTAGCATATCCCCCACTAACATATCCCCCACTAGCATATCCCCCACTAACATATCCCCCACTAGCATATCCCCCACTAACATATCCCCCACTAACATATCCCCCACTAACATATCCCCCACTATCATATCCCCCACTAGCATATCCCCCACTAGCATATCCCCCACTAACATATCCCCCACTAACATATCCCCACTAACATATCCCCCACTAACATATCCCCCACTAACATATCCCCCACTAACATATCCCCCACTAACATATCCCCCACTAGCATATCCCCCACTAGCATATCCCCCACTAGCATATCCCCCACTAGCATATCCCCCACTAGCATATCCCCCACTAGCATATCCCCCACTAACATATCCCCCACTAACATATACCCCACTAGCATATCCCCCACTAGCATATCCCCCACTAGCATATCCCCCACTAGCATATCCCCCACTAGCATATCCCCCACTAACATATCCCCCACTAACATATCCCCCACTAACATATCCCCCACTAACATATCCCCCACTAACATATCCCCCACTAACATATCCCCCACTAGCATATCCCCCACTAGCATATCCCCCACTAGCATATCCCCCACTAGCATATCCCCCACTAACATATCCCCCACTAACAATGCTGCACTAACAATGCTGCCCCTAAAACGTAAATAATAATTAGTAGTGGCCTAGAATTTCTAACGACCTGGATGCCTCTCTCCCCAGAACCAAACGTATGATTGTTGATGTCATCGCGTGTCAGCCAGGTGACAACCTTGTTGTTGTGTTGGACGCCCCATGTAATCAGCAGCAGGAGGAGCTGCACCAGGCGCTGGTCAAGAAACGAGATCTCATTGATAAGAAGGTGGCACAGTCTCAGACAGAGGGAAAGAAATTGATGAGGCATGCATCTATACTAGGGGACACCAGGTTAGTTCAGTCGATACTAGGGGACACCAGGTTAGTTCAGTCGATGCTAGGGGACACCAGGTTAGTTCAGTCGATGCTAGGGGACACCAGGTTAGTTGAGTCGATGCTAGGGGACACCAGGTTAGTTCAGTCGATGCTAGGGGACACCAGGTTAGTTCAGTCGATGCTAGGGGACACCAGGTTAGTTCAATCGATGCTAGGGGACACCAGGTTAGTTCAGTCAATGCTAGGGGACACCAGGTTAGTTCAGTCGATGCTAGGGGACACCAGGTTAGTTCAGTTCTGTTTATGACGTTATTCTGAGCTATTACTTAGCCTTGTAAGGTTAACCCCATTGTATGAGATCACACTCACCATGGAAACAAGTTTGTAAAAATCTCACTTGTTAGAAGTTTGGGAATTACATAGAGCTGCGGAAATTAACGATTAATTGTTTAAAATTTTATTGATTAAATATCGATTAATAAAAAATAAAAATTCTATTAAAATTTAAGAAATATATATATTTTTTTTTCTCCAATTTATTAAAAAATAATTAATTATTAATAATAATTTATATATTTTTTAACGTACAAACTTCTCCTGCGTATTATTATTATTTATTAATTTATGTAGACGTGCAGATGTAAACAAAAAATGGTGACTAATGACGGCTTCAGCATAGTTAAATTTAAGAATATAAATTGAAAGTTGAGCAAACATTTTGTTTTTAAGCTAACTGCGGATGGTAAAGTAGAAGGTGGTGGAAAAAGTTTACTGTGTTCATTGCCGTAAACAATTCGCTTTTAGGGGATCAAATACATTGCTGAGGTACCACCCTCAGCACAAACATATTTTGGGGAAATAACTCAATAAAACAAAAAAAAACCAATTAATTAATGAAATTAATAGTTAATTTTTCAAAAATTAACAATTAATTTAAATTAATCGTTAACAGCCCTAGAATTACAGTGTGTATGTGTTAGTAAGTACACTGGCCTGCTTGAAAAGTCAACAGTCCTCATTTAACTGAGTTTATTTATATCATATTCATCAGTCCCGTGACTGTTGCGGTCGTTGGGGGGAGCGCATGGACACATCAACAGATCTCCACATATGCCTATTTTGAGCGGCTGCCAATAATTCATGCAATTTCATCCCTGTCCATTCCTTTATGTTGTCCAGCCAGCTTTTCCGTTGTCGACCTCTTTGCCGGCCCCCTTCTACAGTGCCTTGATGGATAATTTTTGCCAGGGTATCATGTCGCAGTACATGACCGAACTATGCCATCTTGTTGTGTCTCTTAATTGTTGTTATAATGGTTTCATGATGACCCGCAATAGAGTTTATTCTGTCCCAGACATATTCATTTGTCTTATGTTCTAAAAAGGAGATCTGGATAATTTTCCTCATGCATTTGTTTTCAAATGCCTGCGGCTTGCTATCAGTGGCTGCCATTAGTGTCCAGGTCTCACATTCGTAAAGGACAATGGTTTTAACAAGAGCTCTGTAAAGCCTGAGCTTTGTTGGCAGGCTAATGTTTTTGCTGTTCCATATTTTGGTCAACTTCGTCATTGCGGCCATTGTGGACCCAATTCTAGCTCGAATTTCAGCTTCACATGTACCATCTCTGGATATAATTGCTCCTAGATATTTATGAGGTGACTCCAACACTGTACTATTTTATTATTTTAAAAATAATTAATTTAAAAAAAATAAACCTACAAAATTATTTATAACACAAATACTTTATGTGATTTAATGGTTGAATAACGTTGAACCGTTTCCAAACATAGGACTTTAGTGACCTTACGATGTCATTAATTGTTTTGATACTTGGATATTTTCAAAGGTTCTTTTCTTTCAAAGAACAGTGCTCACAGTGCTCCTGAATGAAATAGTTCAAATATTTTAAGACGCCATTTTTTGCTATTCTACAAATAACAATCCAATGAAAAATAGGTTAATGTTAAAATTATTTGCTGTCATGTATCCAACCTGATTTAATTTTTACAAAAAAAAAGTTGTCCTCTGAAATAGTCAAGATTAATGAAAATTGTGGAAAAAATTAAACAAACTTTATCATTTAATTATCTATGCAGAATACATTTTTAAATGACTCCACTTTCCCCTTCACTTTTTGTGTGGTTACAAGTGTGGTTACAGGTGTGGTTACAGGTGTGGTTACAAGTGTGGTTACAGGTGTGGTTACAGTGTGGTTACAGGTGTGGTTACAGGTGTGGTCACAGGTGTGGTCACAGGTGTGGTTACAAGTGTGGCTTGTTGTGAGATTTGTTTAGTTTTGTTTGTACATATTTTAAAGACCAAGTGTTATTTTTGGGGCTAAAAATTAACCTAGCCAATCTAGGGTAATGTTGACAAGTTTCAGTAATACAGAGAATTACATGTTTTTTTTTACTTTACTTCCGAGCATAATTATCTATTATGTTAATTTTTTTTCCAATAAATTGTCATCCAAATTTTGTATTTATTTGTGTCTTTTATTCTTAGACTGCCGATAGAAGTGATGAAAACAAAGGTGAAGGCCAACCTTCAAACACTAGAGCTTGCTGGGATGGTTAGCAAACAGAACAAGTACCAAGACTTGTTGAATGCTATTGTGCAGGTAACTAATGACTAAAGTAATGGGGGTGAGACTGCAATCAGGCTTTAAATAGGTAAATGTATAATATAAAAACAGGGTATTAGTAGGCCTGACAGGACGTAACAACAGCGAACGTTTCGGCAAAGAGCCTTCCACAACGGACAAAAAGTACACAAATGAAACGAATAAAATGAAATAATAATAATAAAAATAAAAAAAACTTAGCTGCGGTGAAATCCAAGTAGTCCAGTAGATATAAAGTAAGGAGAGAAAAGTAAGAGCTTATATAGGAAAGGATAGGGTGGGTGTGGCCAATCAATCAGCTTGTCAGTGCGAACACAACGTTGATCCCATGTGGTGTAAGAGTCACATACTCATGGATTAGTCTATTCTCCAGACTGACCCGGCCGGGTGTGTTTGTACAAGAAACCAAGGCGGTGACAGACATGTCATCGACGCCAATGTGGTCACGTCCATTGAAGTGTCGGGAGACAGGACACTGTCTTGTTTTAATGGCACGTACATACTCAGCGATACGGCACGAGAGTAACCTCCCCGTCTCACCAATGTACTTCAAAGGACAGTGTCCATGAGTATGTGACTCTTACACCACATGGGATCAACGTTGTGTTCGCACTGACAAGCTGATTGATTGGCCACACCCACCCTATCCTTTCCTATATAAGCTCTTACTTTTCTCTCCTTACTTTATCTCTACTGGACTACTTGGATTTCACCGCAGCTAAGTTTTTAAAAATTTTTATTATTATTATTTCGTTATATTCATTTCATTTGTGTACTTATTGTCCGTTGAGAAAGGCTTTTTGCCGAAACATTCGCTGTTGTGTTACGTCCTGTCAGGCCTACTAATACCCTGTTTTTATATTATAAATTTACCTAACTAATGACTAGCAGTCTCAAAAATGAATTGCATTAATCCTAATTTTTTCCATACCCACAAATTGTAAATGGAAATCACATTTCTTATTTTAATTGTCTGCAGGACATTAGGAATCAACGCCGTTATCGCAACAATCGAAAACAAGAATTGATGCGACTTCGTGCCACCCTGAAAAGCCTCAGTGAGAAACGCACATTTTATGAATCTCAGATTGACTACTACAATCAATATGTCAAGACCTGCATGGACAATCTACAGAGTAAAACCAAGTGAGTTTCTCTTCTCTGTTATTGCCTCTCTGGTTTACACACATCCTTTGTGGTGTTAAAATGAAAATGTGAATATTTTTTACTTTGCTTCTAGAAAGAACAGAAGATCTGGCCTGTTCCGACGAGGTGACCAGAAGAGTAAAGGTTCTGTCACATACACTGCTGCTCGTCTTCATGAGAAAGGTGTTGTCCTGGAGATCGAAGGTTTACCTCAAAACCAGTGAGTGTTTAGTGCTTGGAGTTTTATATAAGTTAATTAAGTGTAAGATACTCTTATTGATGTTAGTCTTAGATTTAGTG